>OY720445.1:88583697-88678925 GCA_963082915.1 Dolichopus griseipennis | reverse complement strand
GTACATATCGACACGAAAAAAAAGTTGCCTGATAAGCATAAATGCACAACACATTTTAGTACAAAAAACATTCATACCGATGCAAGACGATAAATTTTTACAACGGCTTTTTTTAACTTCTTAGTTATAAATGTGTTGTCATGACAACAATTTCTTTGTTTGTTTTACGTTTGATTTATTTTTCTTACTTTTTTAATATGAAATTAGTAGTTCTCTTGCATAAAGTTTGCATAGAAAGTAATTTAAATATATTTTTAATAAGTTACCTACCGTAAAAATAATAAAATGGACAATTTAAAAAAAAGAAAAGTTGATGCTGAATGTCGTAAATTTAATAATGAATGGAAGTCGAAGTATTTATTTGTTGATATTGGAAAATAAAGCTGTTTGTTTAGTTTGTTGGGAAAAAGTGACAGTATTTAAAGAATATAATCTAAGACGACATTATATATCAAAACATGAAAATACTTATAAAAACTTATCAGTAGCTGAAATGAATAGGAAAGCTTCTGAATTACAACTCCAACAAAATTTCTTTACTAAGCAATCAACAACAGAAATAGCCATAACTAAGGCAAGCTTTGTTGTTGCATATAATATTGCACAAAGCAGTAAATCATTTATGGATGGTGAATTTATTAAAAAATGTATGGTAGATGTTGCCGAACTATTAGTTCCAGAGAAAAAGAAACTTTTCGAAAGTATAAGCTTATCAAGAAGAACAACGGTGCGACGTATTGCTGAAATATCAGACAATTTGTTTTTGCAACTGAAAGCCAAAGTAGAAAGTTTTACTTATTTTGCTCTTGCGTTGGATGAGAGTTGCGACATAATGGACACTGCTCAATTATTGATATTTATAAGGGGAATAAATAGTCGATTTGAAATAGTGGAAGAACTCGCAGGATTGCAGCCAATAAAAAGTACCACTACAGGTGAAGATTTATTGCTAGAGGTAAATATGTGTTGTGAAAAATTAAAAATTAAATGGAACCAAGTTGTCAACATTACAACAGATGGATGTCCAAATTTAACTGGAAAACATAACGGATTATTAAGAAAAATAAATGATCAAATGAGTTTCCAATATCCTGATAACGAAATAGTTTTCTTACATTGTATTATTCATCAGGAGGTACTATGCAAAGGTGTACTAAAATTGAATCACGTTGAGAAAGTAATTAGGCGTGTTATTAATGCACTTCGTGTCAGTGCTTTACTCATCGCCAATTTTCCCAGTTTTTAAAAGATTTGGATTGTAATCATTTTGATGTCCCTTATCATACAAATGTTAGGTGGTTAAGTCTTGGAAATGTTTTAAAACGAATTAATGAACTATTGGCAGAAATTATACTATTTCTAGATTTGAAGGAGAAGTTGGTAGATTTTCCCGAATTGAACAATAACGATTGGTTGAATGACTTTGCTTTTGCTGTTGATATTATGGTATATTTAAATGATTTAAACACAAAATTACAAGGAAAAGAAAAGTTTGTGCACAACATGTTTAGTGAAATTAATTCGTTTATGACCAAGCTAAAGTTGTTCGAAGAAAATATCGTAAAAAATGAACTTGCTCACTTTCCTACGTTACAACTAAGAAAGGATAATTTAGGATCAGAGAGCTTAAATAAATATGCTTCAATAATTTCGGCGTTGCATAGTGAATTTTCACGACGATTTCAAGATTTTAAAAAAATTGAGAAATTCTTAAACTTAGTAGGTTTACCATTTTCGTTTGATGTGGCCGAAGCACCATCAGATATTCAGTTAGAACTAATAGATCTTCAATGTGATCCAATTTTAAAAGATCACTTCGGCAAGTATCCGTTATTAGAATTTTATAATTCATTAAAAGAAGAAAAATTTGGAAAATTGAAAAACATTGCAAGAAAATATCTTGTTATGTTTAGATCAACATACATATGTGAGAAAACTTTTTCTCTAATGAAATACAATAAGTCAAAATATCGTTCAAATATAACTGATGAAAATCTACAGTCAATTTTACGAACAGCTACAAGTGAACTGAAACCAGACATTGATGGTATTGTAAAGAACCAACAACGTTATCACCCATCACATTAAAAAATTATTATTAAAATACCATGTTCATATTTTGAAGAGTCATTATTTCTTATGTTTATTTATTACATTTTGTTTTACATAAAATATAAATCTTGGAATAAATTTTCTTCTTTAAAATTAATACTTATTGTTTTTTCCTAGGAAATTTGCAATTCGTATTGGGCCGGATGATGAGCGCAACTGGGCCGGATGCGGCCCGCGGGCCGGCTTTTGCCCACCTATGCTTAAGATGCATCTTTAAAAGAAAGAATGCATATACACTAAGCTGCAAATGATTAAGATTACTTTGTTATTTTTTAAAGATTTCAAAATTTAAATTATTTTTTAAAAACTGGATGAATGTGGTTGTATGTATATGGTTTTAAAGTGGCGTTTAAACAATCTTAATATAAAATTTGTTAAAAACTAGGGTCTTCAGAAAGTTTGAGACCGATTAAAATTTAAAAGTATTTTAAGACAGACAGTCAATTCTGTCAAAATACGATAATTCTGTCAAAATGAGATTGATCTTAATGAATTCCACACACTATTACCACTTGAGCTAATCCAAAGTGTTAAACATGTAAAACGTCTTAGATTCCTCGAAGATTCGATTCTATTTGTTTAAACATTGTAATAATTTTGTATTTGACGTATACGATATTTCTATATCTGTGAGTTATATTATTCAATTAAATTATTTGTTTATATTTTTGGTAATTGTTTATTTATTATTTTTGATTCTGAATTAATTAATTATTGGAGTTATGAGGATTATATATGAACCAAATTAGGAAGGGTATTAATCGAGACCCCTCGAATTAAAACGCGGCTCTTTAATTACTGCGAAGCCCAGCTGTTTTAGACCTGTTTTTTAATTGGTAAAAATGTTAAAAGTCGTTATTTAATGATTTCAAAGTTTTCTATGATTTTTTTTTGACTAAAACTGATTTTAAATATTAAAGTTTTAGAATCTCAGTGTAATATTTTTATTATATAGTTTTGGTTGCAGTTTTTTTCAAATATATTTGTTATATTTTTTATATATGATTAGTAATGCAACGATTGAATAAATTTTTTTCAATTTTTAAAATATAGTTAGGTAAATATACCTACATAAAGCGTTTATTTTATGAGGTTTTAAGGTTGAAATTGTTTTTTTTTTTTTTGGTTATTTGTGTGTTCTAGATACTTTAGATACTTTAGATACTTTATATACCTACTAAAATGTATATTAAATATAGTTAAAGAAAAAGCTTGTCTAATCTTTTGTTTTTCAAATAAAAAAAAAAAAAAAAAAACACTTGATATTAAATATTTATGGCATACTATGCACTTTATGATTATGATTATGAATATTATACACGTTTTTTTTTTTAATATTATACGATATGATTATGATGAAGATGATGATGGGATTAAAATTTTTTTCATTTTTTTTGTTTTTGATGAAATAATTAAAGTAATTTCCTGAATATTTGTTGCATTGTTGTATTTGTTTGTTTATGTGATTTTGTTGAGGTTTTTTTTTTCAATTTTATCAAAAGGCATAAATGACTTAGTTTAACTGATTATTTAATTGCTATCATAAACATAGATTGTGTCATACTGTGCTGATATTATTTCATGTTGATTTTCATCAAGTATAATTACATCATTCTATATATATATATATGAAAAAAAACTTATTCTTCTAAATTGTAATACTGTTGCTTTTTTTTTAAAGGCGTGATGTAATTTTTATATTGAACTTATTTAGAATATGCCAATTACTTATTGAATATTTGTGCACAAAAAAAACGGAATTGATTATTCATAAAAATAATGGTTGTATTTATTTGTGTATAAATGTACAGGGTGTTTCGCGAATAACCTTTAATCTTGTTTCGCCTCTATTTAATACATTATAGAGCCCTTGAATAAAATGCATATGTAATAAATAAAAAATCAAGAAGAGTTTCCTTTTAATTTCGTCTATTACATCTGATAGCCTTTACTCAATCTGATAAGCTTTTTTATTCAAAAAATAACGGTATTAATATAACGATTTTTTAGTGTCCATTACACTCACTCTCCTTTACAATTTTATTTAATTTAGGACCCCAAACTCAAATTTATTGTATTTGACTTCAGATTGATTATATTTGCATTAGCCTACTTTTATTGACCAATTTGTATACATATAAATTATAATTATAAAAGTTAATAGCTCATATCTCATAAACGAATGAGAATAATTAGCCCAACCCAAAACAATTTTTGAACCCCAAACTAATTGCATAGCTTAATAGCAGGACGTTATTATCACACCAATGGCGTAATGGCAAAGACGCCGCCTTTCACGTGGAAGATCCTGGGTTCAAACTCCAGTCAGATCATATTTAATAAAAATATATAAATAACTCTTGTCTAAGATAATAGATGGCGCACAAAATTGACATTTATGTATTCATAATCTTATACAAAAGCTACAGCTGAGTAATCAACGGCTTAGTGAATATAACGATTAAAGAAATTGAAGCCCAATCTAAATAAACTTGGTGAATGTCCTATACTTCCTAATGGGGTGGGAAAAATAGCAAGATATTGGCGAAACACTCTGTTCATTGATTAAACAAAAAGTAAAAGAATTAAATAAACTAATAAGTTGGCATTGTATTATTGTATTGTATATTTAATATGTTTGTATATATAATATTTATATTAAACAAATTTATTTAAGAAATTTTTTTTTTAAAATTAATTTTTATTAGAATTTTTAAATTTATTGGAAAGATTTTTTTTTTTAAACTTTGTAAATAATTATGTTGAACAAAATTTAAATTGGTAATAAAAAAAAACAAAATGCTAGTGAAAACTGTTTAAAACATTAAAAACCATTGAAATAAAAATGAGTTATTAAAAATTTGTGTTTTTTTTTTGTTATTTTAAACAACAAAATAATGTTTTTATATACAAACATAAATTTGTTCTACTTTTTCTTATTAATAATTAAATTTTAATTTTATTTTTTTTTTAACCATTTTATGTTTCTTTTGTGTTTATTCATATTGTAATTTATGCCAATTTTATCGATGACGTTTTTCAATTCTTTTGGTATAAAATTGAACGATATCTGATGATAAATTGTTCTGTTTTGAAATTATTTAATTATTTTTTTTATTATTATTGTGAATTAATTGAATCATACTTTAAAATTTGAATCATATTTTAAAAATTATTGAAAAGGAAAGTTTTTGAAGGATATATAATAGCAACTTGTATTTTGTTGGAGTTTTTGAAACATTTGTTTTATTTAAAAGAAGCTATGACATTTGATAAGTATGAGTACCAATATGATTTCATAAAGTTTCTAAGGTTTTATTTATGACATCAATTCAAAAAATCTACAAAAGAGACTTTTTAAGAATAAATTGTGGAACATTATATCAGATATCATTTTCTTAGGATTAAAAATTTAGAAATTAAGTTTAGCACAGTCCTATTTGGTTTATTTGATTCTTAGTTATATGCTAACTTAACCTCAATCTTAAGTTTAAATTCAGTTTAATTTTATAAAATCATTTCATACTTTGAATTAATTAATTTAAAGTGTAGAAAATTGAAAGCTTAATTTTAGATTTAAATTTAAACCAAATGACAGTTATACTTTGACGTTTTGACGTTAATGTTTAATTTGGGTTTCTTTTAAATTTTTTTCTGTATACAAAATATTTCAGCAACATTTCTTGAATTTAAATAAAAATTCAATTTATTTTGACATTTTATTTTTTATTTGTTTACCTGAATTTATTTTTCTATCAATTGACACTTTTCATAAATAAATTAAATCAATGATTTATGTCGTTAGTGTTGCCGTTGAAAATTACAACATTAGATAAGTTTAAACTGAAACTGCGTGAAATTAATTTGAAATATGTGTGAGCTAAAGTTCAGGAACTGATTAAATTAAACCCTTACTTATGCTTGCACTTTAAAATGGACCTTCCTACCAATTAACAATCTAGTAATTGGCACTTTTTTCTATTTGGGTACAATTTTTCGAATTTCTTCAGTTTTTAATCTGTAAAGTTCTTTAAAGAATCTTTTATTTTAGACATTTTATAACTTTAATATTACTTTTTATTTAATTTTTAATTTTTTTTTGGAATAATGCATTTTATTTTAAATATTTGAAAAAAAAATGCAGGATGCATTAGATATAATATTTTGATTCTTGAGTATGGGACGTGATAAAATAACATATTTTTGTATTTTAGTTTGATTGCAGTAAGTCTATAAGTTTAGGACGATTTATAAATTTTATCAAAATTTTTTAAGAATTTATTCAAAAATATCTTAAGATACAAATAAAATTTTTAGAAAAATTATTTTTAATTTGCTGTATATATTAGATTTATATTTCAAGCAACTTATTTTTTGTTTTTGTAATATAATACATTTTTTTTTGGACTCATATTAAGCCTTTTCCGAATTCTTAATTTCATTTACCAAGAATTATTAAAAATCAAGGGGTTACAGTTGCATGGATTATCTGATGATAGCTTCTCACATTCTCTAATAATTACTAGTATTGGACATTATATTATTGCATTCTCATTAGCAATTATAATATCGGATTGACATAATTAATTATATGATTATAATGTAATAATTTAATACAGTTTAAATGAAACCGGGATCGAGTCTACTTTTATGATAGTTTGCTCTTGTCCATTTGTGCCCTTTGTACCATGTTTCCAAATTTTACTAAGTTAAACTCAGGCTAATCTTAGATTACCCAACAACTTTCTCGCATCCCTAATGACTTCTCAGCGAATCAGCGAACCATTTACAATTGTCCATTTCTGCCTTTTGTGTCATGTCCCCAAATTTTATAAAGTTACACTCAATTAGGCTAATCTTTGATGAACCCACCAACTTTTCCAAATCTCTAATGACTCCTCATCCAATCAGTGGACCATTTACAATATCTTTAAATACATTACAACTATACAAAATATCTTTAAAGAATTTATTTTCGAATTTATCATATTAAATAATAATGTAAAAATATTTAAAAAAAAAAATTTTAAAGATTTCTTATAATAATTTTATTCATTGTTTTTTTTTTTGCTTCAACCCAGCTTCCAAGTTCCAACTATGTATATAGAATAAAGTCAAAGTTAACAAATTTTAAATGAAACTTTTTCCAAAACACATAATAAAGGGATGAAAAAACAAAAGGAAAGTCTTCTGGAACTATTATCATTCATTATTATATAATACATATACTTTGTTTTATTTCTGTTCAACTTTTTAGATTTTTCCTCAAAAAAAAAAAAACAAAAAAAAAAGAAGAAAAACAAAAGAAAATTTTTCCATACCAATCCCTTATAATTTGCACAAAAAAAAAAACATAAGATATGGTCTTTGCGTGACAAGAATTTCACAAAATTTTTTTTAACAGCCTTCAATAAAGACAAGAATATGGTATTTATGCAAACCTAAAAAACAAAAGAATCAAACCAATCACCAACCCACCAACCCTTATTCTCATTATATTGTAAGAGACTTTAGTTGGGTGTTTAAGTTGATGAGACTGTTAACATTCAAGAAATAAAACTTTAAGATGATTTTTTGTTTTTTTTGTAGTTAAATTGTTATTTATGGGACACTTTGTGGTACTGTTGAACAGCCTGTCCATATATTTTACTTATAGGTATTATACCTATTCCTATATTTACCTGGAAATCAAAAAAAAAATTTTTTTTAGGTTATTACTCTATTAATTTAAAATAAAAAATTCTTGATGGTTGGTAGATACTTAATTAAAAATTGAATCTAAATTTTGAAGTAGGAAAAGAGTTCAATTAATTTATTGTCATCAGAATTTTCATTGGTGCTGTCAATTTGATCTATGTTACAATAGTGTTATCAGAGTGTCATTTAGATTTTAATTAGTATAGTAAGATATTGATCAATTTTATTATCAATCATATCGTCCTAATTTTTTTGAAATTTCATTAATTAGCCTATAGACCAATAGAATAGTATTAGAGAATCTATATCATCCATATTCAAGAACTAATACAATAGATGTATTCGGAAAAGGAGTTGATACCATAGTGTTACTAGATTGCCATTTATATTGTAATTAGTAGAGTATAAGATATTAATCAATCTTAATCACTTATCAATCATATTGTCCTAAATTTTTTGAATATTCTCTAGTCATCAATTTTCTAGGAACTAATACAACAGGTTGAGCAACTTTTTAGATTTTTTCTCAAAAAAACAAAAAAAAAATTTATAAGATGGCGAGGCTTGCAATAAAAAAGGCTATGAATATTATGAATTCAATAATAATTTTTTTTGATAACTTTTTGAAGTCTCAAATGAAATGTGATTAGTAAAATACACTCACTTATCAAAATATGATTATTTGATTAGGGTTAAGTAGCTGGTGCAATCGGGGCTATGTGTATTAAGTAAAAGCTTGAATTATAAATTAGTTCCCACCAAAACTCAGTTTCAAGAATTATTTAAAACTTATGATAAGTTAAATCATTTAACTTAAATTTATACAATATTTAAATTCATATACCAAAAATTATGAATGGATTCTATTGTAGTAGAAGAAGAGAGTTCTATTGTAATAGAATACTAAATGAAGAATAGAATATATACTTTGTATATATACTATATTTGTATATTAATGCACAACCAAATGGAAGTTTGTTTTAAAACATAATATATAGTATATATTAATAGATTTTATTGAATGATGAATGGATGGCTTTATTTAGAAGTTCTACAACTTTTACTATAGGTACGTTTAAATTAAAAAAAAAAGAAAACTTTGAAAATATCTTTAAATAAACTTAAAAATATTGTTAAATGTATTTTAAAATTTTATAATTCAATTAAAAATTCTTATAAAAGAATCTTTTTAAATTTTTGAGTAAAAAATTGAGTAAAACAACATTGATATAAAGATGTTTAAGGGAACTATATATAATTTGAACAGTTTCTTACTACCGCTTTAAAATTAAAAACATATTTTTTATACATAATAAAATTACAAAGTATTGATTTTGAAACTTAAAGGATAACCGGGAATTTACTGTTATATTGAAATTCCCTTATTTACCCGGGTAAAGCATTTTAATTAAAATTTTGTAATTAAAGTGTCTAATATTGAAAAAAATTTCAAGCGAGGCTTGTAATAGAAAAGATTATGAATAGTTTAGTATACAATATATAACAAACTAATTTCTATTCCAAACTTCTTTCTTGAAGATTTTAATAAAAAAAAATTTTTGAAGATAGAAAATCCCAATAAAGAATTCAAAGAGTCAAAACAATTTCAAGCGAGGCTTGTAATAGAAAAGGTTATGAATAGTTTAGTATACAATATATAACAAACTAATTTCTATTCCAAACTTCTTTCTTGAAGATTTTAATAAAAAAAAATTTATGAGTAGAAGAAAAAGCTTCCCCCAATAAAGAATTCAAATGCACTCAATCAAAGATTCTAATTTAAAAGAACCCTTTAATATTAAATAACTCTCTAATTAAAATTTTCAAATTGTTTCGTTCTTTAATATGATTAGACCCATCCAATTACTAGGGTAACATTCTCCAGGTAAACTCCAAAATAAACTTTGAATAATTCCTATAACTTATACAGGAACTTTTATGAAAATCTCCTGTGAATTAAAAAAACTAATCAAAAAATTTAGAGTATTCCCTTTTTTAATACTACAGGAACTGGACCCATCAGTAGGCTGTATCGAATTACATTGCCTAGACAATCACCCCGAATTAACTTTCATTAAATCTAATATCTTATATCAAATTTTATTGAAATCTCCAGCGAATTTATAAGAATCCATGAAATCAACTAAACTCCAAATTTTGTATCTATTAGATACTTACTAAATTTTTCCCACAATTAAAATTTAAAATAATTCATAAAAATATATTTAAATATTATACAATATTTTTTATTAATTTATATTGTTTTAAATTAAATATTTTTTCAATTACTGTATTTATACATAATTTAAGGACAAGGTGTATGCAACAACAGCAACACAATACAACATAAGAAGAACTGCACAACATTATTTAATAATTTTGTATGCAAAAGTTTTTAAAAAAAAAATAGAGTCTCTTCTTATACAGTTGTTCTAATCAGAGTTTCTATTGTTAGATAAAATATTATTAAACCACTTTATTGTTTTTCATCATCACGTTTAAGAAGGATTTCACTATTTCAAAATTTTTTTATATTTGTTGCCATAAGACCTACATCTTTTCATCATCATAATTTTCTAGGTATAAAAAAAAAAAAATGTAACAACAAGAAATCTTCACATGTACTTGAAAAAAAAAAAAAAAAAAAAAAAAAAAAAAATCAGTTGAAAATAAACTGTAAAAATGAGGCTAAATCGTTCGTAATAACAAAGCTCCTATGCACATATACATATACATATATATATATATATATATATTTTCATATCATAAAATACTTAAAGTACGTGAATAATGATTATATACATATATATATATATATATATATGTATATGTATATATAGAACTTTTACATTTATACAAAGGAATCTTTTTTTTTTATTTTAAAAGATACCTACTTTAAATGAGAAGGGATTATGTTGCATATGCAAATATATATATATATTCTATATTATTTACTTACCTATATAATATATATGTATGTGTATTTAATATATATTTACGAATCAACATTGTAATTTATTTTATATTTTTATCTTTCAATTCATTCAGAATAAAAAAATTTAATAATAAAATTTTGATGATAATATCAAAATATAGATTCTCCATTATTTATACCCAATATGTGTTTGTGTATGCATATGTATGTGTATGTAAAATCATATTATTTCATTTTTAACTTCCTTATATGGTAGTAAATAATGAAAAAATTGCATAATTTTTTTTTTATATTTTTAACAAATTTTCACCTTTAAAATATTCTGATTAATTTATTGTAAATTATAACTAATTTTTGAGCTGTGTATAGTAATTGGGGGTAGGTCTAGACCGAGCTTTAATTTTAATTATAATATTATGTTAAATGTTATTTCCAGGTATTTTTGTTTTATTTCTTGAGCAGCTTGGGTTATTGACACGTGTAATTTATTTCTCCTATTTATTCAAAATTGAAGGAAGAGTAGGTTTAAACGGAGGCTCTGCAGGTTCCTCTTGGTATTTGTATCGAACAATTGTATAGAGCTATTGCAACTTTTGTAACTCTTCTCAAATGGGTACTTTGAAATATTTATGGAGAACGAATTTTTCAGATTATATTAGAAAATAAACACTTTGTAGGGTACTTAGCCTTAATTGGGTACCTTTATTCCATGGGGTATTTATACTTCATGGGTTATTTATATACGTTATGGGGTACTTATACTTCATGGATTATTTATATACATTGTACTTATACTTCATGGGTAATTTATACACTTTATTCGGTATTTATAATTAATTCTTGGGGTACTTATATTTCTTGGAGTACTTATATATCTTGGTGTACTGATATTTCTTGGGGTACTTATACTTCTTGGAGTACTTATATATTTTGGTGTACTTACTTATACTTCTTGGATTACTCATACTTCTTGGGGTACTAATACTTCTTGGTGTACTTATACTTCCTGGAGTAATTATACTTCTTGGGGTACTTGTAGTTCTTGGAGTACTTATATATCTTGGTTTACTTATACTTTTTGGGGTATCTATAGTTCTTGGAGTACTTATACTTTTTGGTATACCTATATTTCTCGGAGTACTTATACTTCTTGGGGTACTTATATTTCTTGGGGTACTTATATCTCTTAGGATACTTAAACCTTTTGGGGTACTCAAACTTCTTAAGGTACTTATACTTTTTGGGGTACTTAAACCAGTATACCAGTAAGTTAAGAGAATATCGCAGAATTAGAGAATTTTATGCAATGCTGTTGTGGGCCATTTTACATAAATATTTTGTATTAGTTAATTATATTAAAATACAATTTTTAGCTTATTCTATTTTAGCTAGATTTAGTGTAGATTCTTTTGAATGTTGTCTGTACCAGAATACTTTTAATAAGAGTACTAGTAAAACAAGATATTGAGTTAGGGAAAACCAGTAGGACTTACTAGGCAAGTTGAATTAAACTTTTAGGAAATAGAGTTAAACTACTGAATCAAAGCTTATCATGGTGCTGGCTAGTGGCTACTGATTTGAACTAGGAAGTAATTTAAAAAAATTCGATATTATTATTAAAAAAAAAAACACAATTTTAAGATTAAATCTTTAAAAAAAGTTTCCAGTTGAATGAATTTGGGGTTTTTAAAAAAATATCTAATCTAATTTGGTTTCTTGTTTTTACAAAATTGTAAGGAATGAATCTGATGGAATCTCTTTTAATTGCAACCAAAAAAAAAAAAAAAAGATAAAACAGAGTTTTTTTTGTGCTCTCTTAAATATTTGCCCGAAAACAAATATATAAAATTTTTAAATAGACCATATAGTAATATAATTTTAATTCCTTGTTTTTTTTTTTTTGGTTCTTTTTAGGTTTAATTTCTTTGCCTTTTCCGCGTGATATCTGAGAGTTGATTAGGCCAAACCCATTTAGTTTATAATTTTTTTTTTTTTTTTTTGGTTTTTCTTTTCATATTTTTGTCTCAATTTTTTTTTTTTTTTTATTTTCAAAAATAAAATATAAGTTATAAGAACTGGTATCTTAAGTTCATAACCTGAGAAAATAAAAAAAATTCAGAATGAAATAAGAAACAAAATTTGTATGTTGAGATTTTATTTTTTTTTTTATAAAACACTCATAGTATTAAGCACTTGCCTGAATGAATACTATATATACCCAGATACCCTCTGTAGTCTGTAGTCTGTACTGAGGTTGAGACTTGAGAGTTAAGACTGTTAAGAGAGACTGTGTTTTGCTTTTTTGTAAGTATAAGAATGTTACCGCGATTATTTTGTTGTTGTGTTTTTTGCATTTTTTTTTTCCAGAAATCTGGAAAAAATAAAGGAAAAAAAAAAATTATGCATATTGGCTTTGGATATCATCGATTCTATTTGTCTGTCTGTTTCATTTCATTTCTATTTTTATACAAAAAAAAAAAAAAAAAGTTGAATAGTGAGTTGAGTATGAAAAAAAGATTGAAAATAAGACATTTGTTGGTTTTTGATTTTGTATTTAACAAAAAAAAAATTATTTAACACATTAGCTGTGGGATTATAAATGATATACAGTTTAAAAGGTGTACTGGTTTGTCTATTTTGGATATGTTGCCTGATTTTGTAACAGTTTTAACAGAATAGAATTTTGGCGGGATTAGAAGAGTATAGAAGTTCTGCATGAGTTAATTTTGCTGAATGATCTGATTTTAATTTGATCGCTTCAGTTCCGCATATACCAATCTTTAGTTATACTACCTAATGGTTTTGCAACTACCTAATCTTTAGTTATAAATCTTCCTTTGCTCTGTTCTACACTTCCCCACGTTAATCTTCTATACTTCTCCAATCAATCATACTACAACTTGATTTATTTTGTTATTTAATTCATCATATGTTTTCTATGAAACAGATTTGAGACTCCAAAATAGCAAATTTTTTTAAGGGGGCGCGCGCCCTGACACATTTTATGTCTTTAACCTTCTTAAATGTGAACATATTGGTTCTGTTATTCGTATAGTTTGCAGTCAAGATATGCAGTTTTAACAAACTTCATCAAACTTCAATTTTCTTCGCATAAATTTGCATACTTTTAGGAGTTTGTATCTCAAACAACTTCTTATGTACTTTTCCATGCGATAAGTAATAACTTGGTGTTCTTCAGTTTAAATAACTTGAAAATCCTAATGATTTACAGTTCTCTAATTCAATTTAAATCAAACAGTATATATTTAAAGTTGCAAATCTAAATAAAATTCAATATAAATTGAAAAAAATGTCGTGAGACAACGTGTTAAATAATTTTTTTTTAAAAATTTTCGATTAAATTATAAAAATAAAAAACGTATACAAATAGCAAGATAGTTACCATATAAAATAAATGAATACAAAACAAAAGTAAAAAAATAAAAAAAAAAAATGTCTAATGATGAGCATTGATGAGCATACAATAAATTTAGAATGTTATTGGCTGATAACGTATTATATACACAACATATATATTTAATATCTAAAAATAAGATAAGACTTTAAATTAAGTGTAATACTAAATATTTAACCGATATGGGGATTGGATTGTAAAAATTGAGTTGATAGAAAATATTATTGAAGAAAAAAAAAAAATTAAATAGTTAACTAGAAAATAAATTAATTAAGTTATAGGTTTAATTAAATTGTTGTATTTTTGAAATTTTGTGTTGAATATTAATTTTAATAGAACTTAAGTTAAAATAATTATTTAAAGTTATAGTTAAATACATTAGATTGATTTTAATTCAATTATATTTTAATAATAATAGAAGAGATTGTAAATAAACAAAAAAAAAAAAAGAATTCAAGGCCTAAGTTTCTACACAGGCCATGCTTTGATCACGTACAATAGTACAACAGGCAATTTTTTAGAATTATTTATGCTGATTTTAGAACAAAATAGTATTTGTCATGCTTTAAACCTTAGGAAAACAAAAAAAAAACAGATTGCATGGCCTAACTTTCTACTCAGGCTATGCTTTGACTTTGCAAGTACATCAGGCCATGCTTAGAATTATTAATCCTAAATTTTAGAAAAAAATAGTATTTTCCATTCTTTAAACCTTAGGAACTAACTATAGGAATGCTAAATGAAGGAATGAATAGGCAGTATCTAAAACATTCTCCATTTCTTTCAGTTAATAAGGCCTCTTTTGTGAACTTTAATTGTCTAGTTTTTACTTTTTTTATTTCAATTATTCAAAAATTAAATAAAAAATTGATTATTAGTATTAGATCTTTTAAAAGACCCTCTGTGGTTCTATTGGCTTAGAAGATGATAAGAGTGGTTAATCTAATTGCAATTATGTGTAAGATCTTATCATGACACAATTTATGTCTAGTGCAATTCAAATCCTATATAAATTAACTTTGGTTGGAAAGAAACGACCCTTGAATTGCACAAAGCTCCTTCTGATGGAATTCTTTTCCATTTCATCAAACAGTGATATAAAGAAACCGCCAGTTTATTAATTCGTTAATTCCTAAAATACAAAAAACTCTTTAAAAAATTTTAATTGAAATTTCATCAGATTTTTTTTTAATTTCCATTTTTTTCCCCAATTTTTTTTTCAAGTGTTTAAGAGATGAGATAAAACTTTGATTTCCTAAAAAGAAAAACAACAATTTTTTTCGAAAAAAATTCAAAATTTCAAGTTCAAGTTAAAGTTCAATGAAAATAAATGGATTTTTTAAGGATATATATATATATATATTCATAATTTTGTATATATATACATATACAATTAATATATTTTTAAAAATATTATAGTTTATACCCGAGACTACGAACTGGAAATTGAAAAAATATTAATCTTTCGTGTTTTTTTTTTTTTGAATCAGTCAGCTACAAAAAACACAAGAGAAGACAAAAAATTTGGTTCAAGATTAAGGTCAACTTTTTATATATATTTTATGTTCAAAAATATATAATTATCTGTTTTTTGTTTTATTATCCCCCAAACTATATGTTATATACGTGCATTTTATTTATGGGTTCGAATTAAACTTTTTTTAAAATAGGGAACACAGGGAATATGAGGAATTTGAACACAGGTAAAAAATGACTTAATAAATCTTTTTATAAGATTGAAATAATGAAAAAATAAAATTTGGAATCAATATTAAAGGGACGAAATATCTATAGATACATTATCTTTTCATTGTTCTTGTTTAAATGATTCTTTAATATTTTGAATAAAAATTGTTTTATATACAGTTTCTAATAAATTTAATTTCTAATTATAAAATTCTGTATTCAATCTAAATGTTTAACCCTTTTTGTTTCATTTGCATTTAAAATAAAACAGGAAACCCCCTTTTATTTAATAGTAGTTATTTTTAAATAATTCTCATAATATTTTTCATTCTTCATTGTATAGACAAAACGGAAGAGTTTAAAGTTTATCTTTTTTTTTTATAAATATTTGTAATTTGATAAAATAATTATATATTATATTATATACCTATTATACTCGTATTATATACACATAATGAATTAATTAAAAAAAAATTAAATATGATTTATTTATTTAATGTCTAAAATGAGTCCAACTATATGATAACTCGCGTAGTTTCATTTAATATTAAAATTGAATTAAAGAATATTAAAAAAAATGTTTGACTGTATTTAAGGTCGTCGTTTATAATCAAGCCATGGCCGAAGTTTTTACACAGGCAATGCTTTGAACAAAATAGTATTTGTCATGCAAATGTGATAAAATGGGTTAAACATTTAAATGGAATACAGAATTTTATAATTAGAGACCCAAGAGACCAAAAAACTGGGTCACCATAAGAGACCCAAGAATGGGGAATGTATTAAAATAAAGTTTTATCCACCAACACACTCTTATCAACTACCTATTTTTTAAAATATTTAAACAACTGTTTAAAAATTAAGACCTATAATAATATCCTAGTACTAGTAGCTTAAAAATTCCAAATGTAGCTAATGGGTTAAAAAAAAGTTGTTTTTCAGCATAAATTAGATCTATTAGACAAAGTTTGACTTAAAAGTTTTTTTTTAACCTTTTAAGACTTCTTGAACTATTTTGTATCAGGCATATTAATAAATTTCTACCTTTTTAACTTGGTTCCAGTTCTATTTCACGAAAGCCCTCAATTATATATTAAACATTTAAATTAAATTCAATAAATTTTTAAATATATCAATTCCTTCAAATTTTTTGATATTGGTATACACATATTAACCAAAATACACAATCTATAATGAATTCGATTAAAACTGTCATTTCTTAATCGATTTATTTACATGCGAATACAAGTCAATATGCCGGTAAATCACAATGAAAATATTTAATACTTTATAAATATAATAATAATCTATAAATATAAACAAACAATAAGATATAAATAAAATGTATATATAAGATATAAATAAATATAATTCTTCGATTTGATAAATAGATGGCGCACTAATATACAGTTTTAAAGTGTTGAGTTTCATAATCAACAATTAATAACCGATGTGTTATTGGTATACGGTTTAATGAAATAAAAGAAAACTGAAGCTTAATTAAATAAAACTTAAAGTGTCTGTAAGTATGACTTATAGGCTCTTTAAGTGGGGTAATCAGTTTAGAAATTATAGATAATAACAGAAAGCAACGCCTCCCAAGAAATTAAAAATATTAGCATTCTATCTTTTAAATGAACAGACCACTATTATTTTGGAGTTGTAAATTTGTTAAATAATGAATTTTTAAAAGGTTTTATTGGAACGTCCTTCTGAATATTAAGCAGGATGACTTGGTAACATTTATCATTATTACCTCCACCAAATCTTCCAGTATTAAAAATAATAAAAATTAAATAAAGAAGAGGAGGGAAAGAAGAGGATATTGACATGAGAACAATTTAAATGGATTACAATTACAACAAATTTGGATTATAATTTTTTCAACAGACGTACTTTTAACGTACTTAATTATTATTATATGTAGACTTTAGTGAATGATTCATAAAATTTTTTTTATTATCATTAAAATTGAATTTGATAAAAAAAAATTTTTTTTATTAAATAAATAGTTTAAATTTCATTTAAACAAATTTTAAATTCTATTGTTTAGATTAAGCCTAAAGAATAGTCTGGAATATTATTAAAAAATGTTGCATTCCATTCCATACCAATTTATTATATATGTGTATACTCGTGTATATTAAAAATTTATTAAAGTAACTGACCTAGTCAATATCATTATTAAATTTTTAATTTCAATATAACAGTTATAATGATTTAGAGTTAAGACCTAATTTTAATGATGCACAGACTAACAGTAGGTACACTCAAGTTTACTTAGTGAATTTTTTTTTAAAGTTTTGTTTAGGGCCTATAAACTTATTCTCCATATGCAATATCTTTCAATATCTTCACGCAGAACGTTCAATTCTTGTAAAAATTTTTCTTCAGTATAACAGTTTAATTATTTGTTAAGTAAAGACGACCTAATTTCATAAAACATATATTTACATTACAGTCTAAATTAGAATAACTTAAAATGTAATATAAATTGAAGTGCTAGCATTTCACTCTATCCAATCCAATATCATAAAATATATATCGCTGGAAGGTTCATGTCTTCTTAAATTTTTTCTTTCAGTATAACAGTTTAAATGTTTGAATTTTCAAGCGCAGTCTAATTTCAAGATGCGTATATACTTACTTTACAATATTAAGAATCTTAGAATAACTTAAAATTAAATTAAAATATTATTTTGCATATTAATATGTCATTATAATAGAATTTCATTAACTCCCGCAACTCGTGGTTCATGTCTTTACTACTATAAGAACCAAAACCGCTTAACAGAATTTCTATATTTAATTGTGGGTGGAATTAATTGATATTTGTTTATACATATTTTTAATTGCACCACAATAATATTATGTAAAATAACATTTTAATTGTGTATGATGTCATATCACCTTAAGTTATATTTTTAAAAAACGCAGAAGTTAAGATTAATTGCTTCAATAATATAAAAATTAAAGTCAATCATAAGAAATTGGTATATAAAAATAATTGTTTTAATACATATACATATATGTATGTATGTGTTATATGGATTAAGCTATACTCTACTAATTCCATCACTTTAATATTCAATTATTTTTTATTTGATTTTATTATAATCGTTTATAACAAATCGTGTCTTATTATATTATGTAAAATATATATATAAGTATATAAGTATAATTGTATATATATTTTGTTTTTTTATTAATTTGGGTCAATGAATATCTCCTTAAAATTTTAAATAATCAAGTAAATGACGTAAGAATTTTTTTTTTTTTAAATACTTGTTATTATATATATATATATATATTTTAAAATAATTACATATATATATTTATTTATATTACACTATTTTTTTTCCTCTAAAAAAAAAAATATATAAATAATATTATCTTATTTACTTTGATAAGATGGGCACGCATAACTGAGTGTGTTAAAACAAAATTTAGTTCACAATTCACAATAGTTTTTTTTTTTATTACGTAAACTATAATTAAACTTCTTAGTCTTCTTCTTCTTTTTCTCCTCCTCCTCCTCCTTCTCCTTCTACTCCTCTGCCTCATCTTCAGTTCTTCTTACACTAATATGTCGTTATTATAATAAATGGCCTTTATCCACTTTAATTTTTATAATAATAAAAAAAAAACATTTTCATTTATATATATATATAAATATGTATATATATATAATAAAATGTGTGTGAATACAAAACAATTAGTACTATAATGTACAAATTATTATTTTTTTCAAAAATAAATAAAAAAAAAACTGATTTTGCGTTTATTAGGTTAAAAAAAAATAAGTGAAGTAATAAATAGATTAAAAATAATAAAAAAAAAATAAAAACAAAAACAACAAAAATACAACTCACTTAAAAAGAAGAAACGAAACATTGTTGTGTTGTGTTTAAATTGTATGCGGCTGATTAGAGGGTGAATTGATTAGATAAAACAATATAATAAATACATAATTGATTTATATTAGGTATATATATAAGTACTTAAGTATTAAACATTGATGGATTCGCATATTAAGCTTTTATAAAGCATAAGATGTGTGGTCTTTAAAAAACAAATTTGAAAAATTTTGTTAAAATATTTCTTTAAGTACATTTCAATACAATTAAAATATAAGGAAAGTCAAATATTCACAATAGAACTGTCAAAAAATGTATTACATTTTAAAATGACAATTGTACTAAAGAAATCTCATGTAACACAACCCTACCTTAAGGATATAGAAAAATTATTCACAATTATTTATAATGTCAAATTTTTAAATTTTAAATTTTTTTAAATTATGGATTATATTAATTTTAAATTGATATTAAAATTGATTTTAAATTTTTAAAATTAAGGTACCCTGATTAATTATTATTGACAGTTATGAAGTTCTTGTGACATTTTCGAAATGTCAAACAAATATTAATACATAAATTGAGAATATAAACAATAAAATCATGAACGCAATGTTTTATATGGTACACGATCAGAACTCCCAGGGTTAAGTTCATAAGTCCCTACAAGTAGAACTTGTAGCAGTGAGCCATAACTGAGGGACTTATGACTCTAGAAGTTTTGACTCAGCGTGGTGTGTCATAACTCCCTTATACAGTTCTTAGCTGAGAGCTTATTAGTAATATTAAACATAATATTAATTTTAATTATATAATATCAGTGACGGGTACACGTTTTGGGGTTGGATTTTAAATCAGAGTATTAAAATCCAAAATTAAGAAAACAACAATAATTTTACATTTAAACTAAATTTTGAAAGACTATTTTGAAAAAGCGTAATCCTGATTTTGTTACCAAAGTCTCGGATTCATGAATTCATAAATACTCTGGAAAAAGGATCAATTTTGATTTTTTAACCAAATATGCTTCATAATATAGTATTTCGCATAAATAAATATATAAATACATATTGTTGTATTTATATAAATATAAAATATATAATACATATAAATATATAAATACATCTAATTTCTTAAAAACCATTTAAAGATTTATTAATCAAAATTTTGACTTTAATATATGTATTACGTTCAATCACACAATTTAAGTTCTATGATTTTATAACTCAAAATTTAATAAAGGGAGTTATAATTCACTTAATGGGTCATATCATCCGAAAGGAACTAATAATTTAATAAAAAGAGTTATAACTCACTTAATGGGTTATAACTCCCTAAATTGCAAAATATTGAGATGATAAACTAAGTTTTTTCAATAAAATAGTGTAACTATCCATAAATCTGAAGTAAAATGTAATATAACACTTTAATGGAGTCCTAGGCAATATAGTGATATTAAAATTTTCCAATTAACTTTGATTTAAGATTAAAAACTTAACTATAGATTTGGATTAATACTTTATTTAAAAATTTAATAGTATACAAAATTCCTTTAGATTTTTATTTGTAAATATAGAGATTTGTAAATAGTATTTATTGTATAATTAAATTTTTTTTTTTAATTTTTTCAAATTCTTAACCTTTAATAAATTAAATAATATTTACAATATACTAAATAACATGTCTTAATAAAAACTTAATTAATTTTAGTATAAACAAAGCTACATTCGGTTAGTCTTTTTATATTTTGAATATTCAAGGTAAAACTCATTACCCAATATGAAGTCCCTAAAATTGTTTTTTTTTTTTTGTTTAATATTAAGAAATTGCTTTCTATTTGTTTATTTTACAATTAAAATATTTTCCTCCCTAGGAAGGATGCTGAGAAGTATTACAAAATTCTTTAGTAACAATTTAATGAAATTTATGGTAAAACAACAAAATAAAACAAAACAATTTTAAACATAGGCTCATTATTTTATAGAATACTAGCTAATACCCGGTGCGCGTTGCTGCGCCTGTCAAGGGAGGTTTAATTGAAGTTGATGTTACTGCAAAAAATTAACACAAAAATTACACACGGTTTACATATGTAAATTTTAAAATGTATGAAAGCAATCTTTTTAAAACAATTTTTCTAGGATTATTCTAGTAATTTTTGAAACTTTCTGTAATTCAAAGCATTACAAACTACTTTCCTAAATTTAAAGTAATTTACTTCCAAAAAATTTTTTTTACCAATCGTAGTACCGACTGTTAACAGACTTAACTTCATTTTCAAGTTGCTTCACACATATAAAATTTGAGGTCAACCGGTCAAATCGTTTCTAATTTAGAGTTAAGTAACGCCAAAATCTATAAAAAGCCACGTATACCAAATTTGAAGAAAATCGGTTAAACCGTTTTTAATTTAGAGTAAAGTAACCAAAAACTTTATGAAAAGCTGTTGGGCCCCAATGGGTTAATGCAACTCAATAAAATTTTTTTGTGGGCTTTCTTTTTCGCCAAAGCAGAATTTCATAAAATCGGACAAAATTTGGACCAAAATTTTTTTTTGACCAACCATCGGCCCGACATGGGTTAACAAATTCCAAATCTGTTAATAGTGTCAACTCAATTCTCACAGGGGAGCACGTATACGAAATTTAAAGTCAATTGGTCAAACCGTTTCGAATTTAGAGTGATGTGTTGAAAAAACCTATAAAAAGCTGTTGGGCTGCAACGGGTTAATGGAACTCAACAAAATTTTTTTTTTGGGCTTTCTTTTTAGCTAAAGCAGAATTTCGTAAAATCGGACAAAATTTGGACCCAAAATTTTTTTTGACCGCCCGTCGGCCCGACATGGGTTAACAAATTCCAAAACTGTTAATAGTGTCAACTCAATTCTCAAAGAGCATCACGTATACAAAATTTGAAGTCAATCGGTCAAACCGTTTTCATTTTAGAGCAAAGAAGTTTAATTACTTGCACCACAGCCCCAACTTGGCGGTCCGTTAGAGCAAAATTTTTGGGCCACGATTTCTTTCCGTACCCAAAAACCTTTATATACAAATTTTCATGAAAATCGGCTGGGCAGTTTAGGAGCCAACTCGTTACATACAAACAAACAAACAAACAAACAAACAAACAAACAAATAAACAAACTTTCCCTTTTATATATATAGATTTACAAAAAAAAAATTTCAAAAAAATGTGCCAATTAGATTTACTCTGTCCGTCTGTTTCAGATTTTAAGAAACTTGTACACATTTAAAAATAAAGTACAGAAATAATAATTACGAATATGTTTCACAAAATAATTAAATTTTTGAAAACACCTTTTTTTTCTGTAGACCCACCTCTTTTCAAGATACGCCCTTCAAAGGTAAAGTCCCTGAGGTTTAATTGCTTTAATACAAATTCTATAAGATATATTTTGAATCTGAAATCGCCTAATGTAGCTGTTATAAGCTTTATAAATATAGTTAAAATAATATAAAGTGTTGCCATATGGTATTTTAAATTTAACCGTTTTAAGCCAAACTTGATTTTTGCAAAATTTTTAATATCTTATATCTTCTAAACGGTTTAAATTAAGAACTTGAAATTTTGAAGAGTGGAGTTCGATCTTTGGAGATTATATGTAGTTTGAATCATTTAAAAAAATAGTTTTGCGTCACCTGCTGTTAAGAAGTTGCAAGGGGCCTTACCTAAAAATTTGCTATTTATGTTTCGTTTTTGAGCGTTGGAAGGAGTTTCAGCCAGAGATCAACTAGTTGCAAATCAATTAGATTTACTCACTTTTTTTTAAGAAACTTCAATCTCCAGTACTGAATTTTAGCATTCTAAAGGGCTTCTTTTAAAATTATAGAAATTGTTACCCAAAATTATTCTCGAAACTATATTAGGTATGTTTAATTTGAAAAATGTGCTTTTTTAAAAACCCTTGGTTTTTTTTTTAATTACTTTCCAATATTTTGTAATATCTATAGTTTCATCATTTCTGGTAATTTAGGTGGCTGCTGCTACTATTGGAATTTGTTTTAAATTTTTAGTTTAGTTTAATTTAAGTACTACATAATTATTATATAGATTTGACCTACTTTCTTTTAAAAAAAATAATTTATTGTACAATTTTATTTTATATTTTTATGTTTGGTACATAATTTTACAAAAAAATAAAATTTGTTTACAATTAAATACAAAAAAAAAAAAAAAAATTTGCAGTAGTAAAAATATAAAAATTTGAATTGAATCAACAAAATTACAGTAGATATAAAAAAAATCTGTGGGTAATTAAATTGTTTCTTGGTTTTTTAATACTAAAATGTTTGTGGTTTATATTTGTTTAAAATTTAAAATTTTCCATTTTTCATAAAAAATTAATAATAAATAATCAAAAAATTATAAAAAAAAAATTTGTATATTGATCATAAAAATGAATTTTATTTATTATTAAACATAGAAAATTTTAAATTTAAGTTTTGCACAAAGCAGATACCTACTAAATTTATTCTAGAATATACAAATGTAATTACACATTAATTTGCTATACTCTCTAGGATCAAATTCCCAAAATTTTCAAATTCCGCTGAAATTTGGTATTTTCAGATTATTTTCGTTTTGTTTTTGTTTTTTTTTTCCGAAATTACACGAAACAAATATTTAATATTATCAAATATCAATCGTTATGTTTCTCTATTCTCTAATTAATAAAAAAATTTCTTTCGTTATAAAGAAAACTTTAGTGTTACCGTTTAATTACAATCGGAGTACATACTTAAAACATAATTTTGCAATTTTTATTAATGTTTTATTTTTAACCTTTAACTTTGGATATAAATTTTTATTTGTTGCATTAAGTTATACTCTATTAAATTATATTTATATTAAAAACTTAACGATTTTTTATATCTCAAGATAATTTATTTGTATGAAAAACCTCCACCTTAAGGTTAATTAAAAAATAAACAAAAAATTACATTATATATTTGTATAGTTTAATAAAGGTTCATAATTGATAACTCTGTAAAATAAGTTATTATATTTATATCTGTAACCACAATTCATATTTTTTTTTATAGAATATAGGTTATATTTGGTTATACTATTAATGTTAATAAAATGTATTAATTTTTGTATTAATGTATTAATACCAAGGTGTTCCCGGTTCGATTCGCGGTCAGGACATACAATATTTAATTAAAAAAAAAAATTATTGAAAAATAATTTTTCTTTACAAATCCCCATGGTGACCAAATATAATATAAATATACAAATATATAATTTAAACAAAATAATTAATAAATTAGTTATAAATAAAAAGAAAGTATTTAATTTAAGAAGCCCAAATGCCAAATAGGCAAAGAACTATAATAATATAAGCCAATATTTACTATATAATAATTTAATATAAAATATAAATAAACATTTCCGAAATTTTTTACCAGAATAGCCCCCCAATTTAAGATTTAAGTTATTTAAAATTTTAAAATATATTTAAACAGACACTTTTATTTTATAAATATTAATTCCACTCGTGGCGTATTCTTTAGGACATCGGCCTTTCAAACGAAAAGTTCTTGGGTTTAAACCCTAGTCAAATTCTATATAATAAAAAAATACCGGTTCTCTCATTTTATGTGGTAGACGATTGTATATAAGTAAATAAAATATTTTTAAGTTTATAAATTAAAAAAATAGCGATTTTTAATAATAAAATAAATTATAATAGATTTATTATAATATTAATTTTTATCCAAGGGAAGTAGAATGAAAGAATTCATAGCTAAATTTAAAACAAAAACCTTAGTTATATGTCATATAAAAATCATTTTAAAAAATTAAAATGTATTAATGTATTATTAAAAATGTATAACTTTTAAAATACTAACTAGTTGGCAACACTGTCCTGCCAATACATAATATAACGAAACAATTCTGTCATTCTAAATTATTAAACTTTGATTTTTTTTTTAATTCTTCTTTTCCTTTACAGTTTTTGAGTAACTTTACAAATATATCCACACTAATATATAAGTAATATATATATACAGTATAGTAACTGTAATTATTATTACAAAATTTATCTAAAAGCACTCAAAATTCAAAAAAAAATATACACATTACAAAAATATATTTAGAAACACTCAAAATTCAAAAAAATATTATGGTGAAAAGCTTTTTTTATTATATTTATGATTTAAAGTTTAAATTTTACAAAATAGTACAAAAATAAATTTAAGAAAAAAAAAGCTTTTAAAAAAGCTTACAAAAAACTTTTCCTAATCATTCACTCTATTTTTTTTTTTTTTCGTAAACTTTTAGGTATTTCAAGATACGGATCTGGTATTTGACGATATTGTAGAAGATTTTGATAGAATACAAAATAAAAATAATTTATCAGAGACAACAACCATCAATTCGAAAAGCGATAATAAAAACGATAATATAGACAATCAAAATAATATTGTCTTAGATAACGATATATTCGATGTTATCGACGATGATGATGATAATGATAATGATGATGATAATACTACAAATAACGGTAATAACGACGAAAATGATGATGACAACGAAGAAGAACAAAATTTAAATGTTAAATATCCTGTAACAAATTCCGAGGATAAAATTGATGAAAATGTTGCTGATTCTAGTTGGTTAGTACGTGGTGTTAATCGTGTTAAACGTGAAATAACACGAATGTTTGGTGGTAAAAATGATGAACAGTCAAAACAATTAAAAAAAAAAGAAAATAGAAAAAATTTAAAATTAAATAAATTAGAAAATAGAAAAAAAAATAATTTAAAAAAAATCAATAAAAATGGTGGACGTGTAAATAATATTAAATTACAAAAATCAAATAAACCGATTAGTGTTCTGAATAGAGATGGCATCGTTAATAATCATAAAAAACGTGATCTATTTGATTTCTTTGGAGTTGGTGATACAGTTGATGAAAGTGAAGGTTCTGGAACTGATGAAGATCTTGAACCATTAAGTGTTAATTTTTGTATGTATAAAATAATTAATGTAGTCTTTACTTTTATATATTTTTAATATTGTATATATTTATCAATGAATTCGGTTTTTTTATATTGCTTAGATCGTGTTATGTTCATTTCACGTGAACCGTGGCATGAAGGTTTTAAAGAACGTGCATCACAAGATTTTCAACGTTTAAATAGAGCTATTAAACTTGGTTTTGAAACATTATTTGCTGATAGTTATGCATCATATATGGATATGGGTTATGATTTGGAAGCAACTTTAGTTGAAGTAGCGTATGTATATTTTTTTATAATTAAAAATTAATTAAAAAATCTATTTTTTTTTGCATATACACATTTTTAATAATTATCTTTCACATTTGTTTTTTTTTTTTTGTAGTCCAACAAATGATTTATTTCAAATACATTTGACAACCGACTTAAAAGTTAAAGGAAATGTTCAAGGCGATGAATTATCACATTATATTGAAAATAAATTAAATGAAATGAAACTAGGAGATCTATTAGTTTTAAAAGATCAAAATTATTCATTTGAAAAAATTTTAGGTAAGAATTAAAATATTTTTTTAATTTAATACACGTTAGTTTTGATAATTGTATACATATATATAATCTATCTATATATATATATATATATAATCTTAAAATTAAAATTTATTTAATCTTTATCAAAATCAACTTTTTAACCACTTTAAAAATCTCGAATTTTAATTCTATTTTTGAAAATAAAAGAACTTCTATATATTGTACAATTTATTTGATTATGTCAGCTAACGTGTTAAACATTTTTTTTTTATATATATATATACTTTTTTTTTATTAATTTATTAATTTAAAAATTAAATCAAAAAAAAAAAAAAAATGAATTGTATAGACGATGAATTTGGTGATCCAAGTTCAATTCTTCATCAAGAATATTATGTAACTCCATATTCAGAAACTGCTGGTTCAGAAATTCATTATGAATGTTATGATCATGAATTCCAATGTAGAAATGGCGAATGTATTCCTATTAGTAGCAAATGTGATAATTATACAGACTGTTCTGATGGATCTGATGAATTTGATTGTGAAGGTATATACAAAGAAAATAAAGCCTTAAAAAAAAATTTTACAAACAGCTTACTATTGTGTAATATTGTCTAATATATATATGGGTTTTAAGTCAGTAAATTTAATAATTTAATATTGCATTTAATTATACATACTAACATTTAATATAATTAAAAAAAAAAAAAATAAGTATGTATTTTATAAAGTCATCTAATTTTTATATATAGAATTTATTTTTTAAATTCTATAATCATATATTAACAATTAATTAAGTAAATAACTAACATTTAATTGCCATTTAGTTCCTAAAATCATTAATAACTAATTTAAATTGAAATGGGTTCCATTTGTTTTTTAAGTATATAAGTATATAGTTAAATTGCTTTAAATTTTGTATAGTTTTGTATTGTTCTACTCGTTGATTTTATATTCATACAAAGATTGCAACTGATAAATAGGGTAACTGTAACTTGAATTGGCATATAATGCATTGGATTCAAAACATAGTGAGTTTTACATTGATTTTTGGAAGTACAAGGAATTATCTTACTGCATTCTACTTAACCTTGGATTTTTGAATTGAACTGAAATTTCTTTTAAATATTAGAGAGAGTTATCGATCGAAAAAAAGCAGTTCCGGAGTTAACCAATAATGGGCCTTTTTTTAGATTTGCTTGGATTTATAGGTTGTTTTTTTAAGTCCCTTAATCCCAATTGAAATAAGTGCAATTTAATATATACGCTTTTTTTTTGAAATTAAATAGTAAGCAAATTGGTTTTTAAAAAAAAACCATGGCAACTTGAAAAAAAAAAATAAAAAACAAATATGTTTATGTACCGTAATATATATATATGTGTTTTGTCCTTTAAAGCTTTTTTTTGTGCTAAAAAATTTCAATATATGCTTTTAAAATAAAAAAAAATCGTCCCAATTCTGAGTAATTATAAAATTGGAATAGCTATATATTTATGTGTTTTATTCTACATGTGCTTTTCTTTTGTTTACGTATACTTTAGTTGCTTCCAATTCAATTATTTTTTGTTATATAGTTTTTTTTGTTTTGTTTTTTTTTTTTTTGAAAACTTATTACGTTAAATTTTCGAACAATAGACAAGACATCTGCAATTGATTACGATCCACATCCACATCCAACGGATTATTACCCGGTTCATCCACCAGATAGTACTTATTATGATGCTTGGGATACTACCCACGGTGGTGGTGGTGGTGCTGGTGGTGGTGGTGTTGGTAGTCATACTGGAACTGATGGTAGTCATGAATTTATTGATGGAAGTGGTGATTCTGGTTTTGGAACAGAATCTTCTACTGATCATGATCACCGACTCGAACATGAAAGTGGTTACGATCACAGCCGACCTACAGGTGGTAGTCGTTGTGATGAAACATATATATGTTCATTATCTGGGAAAGAAATTTGTCAAATTCAATTATGTGATGGTATTACAGATTGTCCAGGTGGTGAAGATGAAAATGATATGAGATGTGGTGATGGAAGAGGTGAAATAATTATCATTAAAAAAAAGTTTCATTTATTAAAACAAAAAAAAAATTAAAAAAAAAAAAAAAATTTTGAAGAAAATAACGAAAATTTGGTTTTTTGTTATTTTTCTTTTAAAAAATTTTACAAATCGTTACAAATTCAATTCATTATATATATACATATATATATACAATATGAAAATAATATTAAAAACATTCATCTTCACTAAAATTGCAGAACAATTACAAACATTCAACAGTTCATAGCTATTATTTACAAATTCTTTTCTTTACTTGGTTTTCCTCGTAACATTTTACAAAATCTTTTTCTTCTCTACTATATTTAAATATTTTAATTTATAGTATATTATATTATATATACATATATATATTTAAAGGTATTTTAATCACAACATTTAAGGTTTTAAGAATAATCTTTGTTTTTCTCAAATATTCAATTAAATATTGAATTATCTTTCTTTTCTTTGAAATTTAACATTTTTCAAAAAAAATATTAAACTAATTACAAATTAAATTCAACTTTTTACAAAATGAATTCAGTTTTCTTTAAATTAAACAGTATTTAGAGACAAATAAGAATAATATAAGAAAATTGAATATAATACAATTTATCTTTAATTTTTTTAAAATTTAATAATTTTGCGAAAAAATATTGAACTATTAACAAGTTAAATTCAACTTTATACAATATAAATTAAGTTTTCATCAAATTAAATGTGCTTATAGACAAATAAGTATCATAGCACAAAATTGATTTATAAAAAGTTTAATTTTTCGAATTATCTTCTATTTCTTCAAAATTTAACCATTTTCCAGTAAAGTTGAACTTTATACAAATTAAATTCAACTTCATACAAAATAAATTAAGTTTTCTTTAAATTAAATCGTATTTTTAGAAATTTAAGATATTCAGGTGGGAAATTAATTTTTAAAAAGTTGAATTAATTTGTAAAAAGTTGAATTTAAATTGAAATAATATTGTATAAATATCTCAAAACAAAAGATAAGTTTTTTTTTACCCATTAATTACTTCACTAAAATTATTCAAACTTAACACTTTACACTTTTAATTACATTTTTTTTTTTTTAAATCATAATTTAATTTTTTTTTTTTTACTCATATTTATTTTATATTAATTATATTTTATTTTACATTTAATATTTTATTTTATATAAATTTTTTTTTTTTATAATTTAAATTACACTTTAACAGACGAACAGACTATTTGTACCTCAGATGAATTTTCTTGTGATTCTGGTAGTCTTTGTATTCCAAAATCTAAAGTATGTGATTATAATCAAGATTGTGCAGATTATTCAGATGAAAGGGATTGTAATGAAAGAAGAGGTATAAAAATATTAACATATATACAAATTATAAAGTCTCATTTACTCAATTTGGAAAAAAAAAGAAAAATTAATTTAAAACTTTTCAAAAATAAAATTGAGAAATTCCAAAATTGTTCTTATAATTTTGCAAGCCAATTACAGTCTAGTTTTGAAATGCATGTAAATGTATTGCCTATGATTTTTTTTTTATAAGTTTCTCAATTCAATTTGGAAAAATCTCAAATCTATTTGGAAAAGTTTTAAATATAATTTTTTTTTGTTTTATTTGTAATTTAAAAATTAATAATAAATAAATCATAAATATTATTTGGGGGGAATAAAAAAAAAGAATGTCAAGATTATGAATTTGCTTGTGATGGTAATAAATGCCTTCATCCTTCACAACACTGTGACGGTAGACATGATTGTGACGATAATACAGATGAAATGAATTGTGGTCATGAAGGACACGATAATCAAGGGGGTCATGGTGGTCATGATGGACATGGTAGTCAAGGAGGTCATGGTGGTCATGAAGGGCGTGATAGTCAAGAAATTCATGGTGGTCAAGACAGTAAAGATAGTTATGGTAGTCTTGGTGGTCGTGGTGGTCATGAAGGGCGTGATAGTCAAGAAGTTCATAGTGGCCATGAAGATCATGGTAGTCAAGAAGGTCATGATAGTCAAGAAGGCCATGGCGGTCATGGAGGACATGATAGTCAAGAAGGCCATGGCGGTCATGGAGGACATGATAGTCAAGAAGGCCATGGTAGTCATGAAGGCAAGTTTTAAGATTGTTTATCATTTTGAATTTGTATTATTTCGTTAATTTATGATTTATTTTTTTTTTTAATTAATTAATTCAACAAAAAAAAAAAGAATGTTTACCTGATGAAATATCATGTGATAATAATTCAACATGTATACCACTAACAAGCAAATGTGATGGATATCAAGATTGTAGAGATAATAGTGATGAATTGAATTGTAAAAGTAAGTTCATAATAATTAGATTTTAAATGTTTAAGTTGGAAAATATTGAAGGGAGTGATAGGCGAGAGTGAAAAGTTACCGATTTAGTTAGAGTATATAGTTTTTATTTAAAAAGTGGCTCGCCTCTCGTCTTAGACAATACCTATATCCTACCTATGTATGTTGGGTAATTACTGCATTTTGTAGTTTATTGTTCGTTCTTATATAAATGTATATTTATTTCTTACTTCCTATTTTCTATGTACTCATATAATTTTCTTTATCATTTTTTTTATATTTTAAATATATTTCTACATACACACACTCAAACACAAACACAAACAAACAACATAAAACATCTATTCAACAATTTTTTAAAAATTTATTAAAAAATTATAAAAGTTTCTTGTGAATGGGATCAAACATCTTGTGATAATGGATTGGTTTGTATTTATCATTATCAAAAATGTGATGGTCGTTATGATTGTAGAGATTTATCTGATGAAAGGGATTGTGATGGGGTTGACATAAGTGGGGAACATACTGAAGGTATATTACATAATATTTTATTACAACCAAACATTGTAAACTTTAAAACTATAAAAAAACTTCTTTATCTTTATGTTGCTAACAATTTCTTTCAATTTTTTGCGAAATTCTTTTGTATTTAAAATATATGTATTTAATTTATTAATTTTAATTTTTTTTTTCTTTGGCTTTTAATATATAAATTTTTTCTTTTTTTTTTTTTTTTTGATTTTTTTTCTATTTTATTGCTGTTTGTGTACACAACATATACAAAAATTTTATTTGTTTTTCGCTACCAACACATTCAAAAAAAAAAAAAAAAAATTAAAAAATAAAAACTAGTTGCAAAATGTAAATCTGATGAATTCCAATGTTCTAATGGCCAGTGTATACCAGCTGCACTTAAATGTGATCAATATGATGATTGTGAAGATCGTTCAGATGAAAGTAATTGCGAACCAAGTAAGTTTTTTATTTAATTTTTGCTGTTTTTTTTATTTTTTTTTATTTTACATATTTAATCTACAAAAATTTATTTAATTTTTAAATATATATATATGTAGGTACATAATAAATACATATTTAATTCAAAATATATTAGTTGTTTAATAAAATACTATTTACTTCAACAATTTATTTTTATTTTAATATTGTGAATATATATTATGAATCGAAATTTTTAATATTGTGAATATATATTATGAATCGAAATATTTTTTGTGAATCGAATATTGTGAATAAATAAATATTGAAATTATTACTAAGTATTCTTATATAATTATATTAATAGGACATTGCACTTAATCAGTAACCAGTAATCACATTCATAAATATATGAATTCACTATAGTTAAATTTATTTATTTTGATATTGTGAATATATTTTATGAATCGAAATATATTTTTGTGAATCGAATATTGTGAATAGATATATATTGGAATTATTACTATGTATTTTTATATAATTATATTAATAGGACATTGCACTTAATCAGTAATCAGTAATCACATTCTAAAATATATGAATTCACTATAGTTAATTTTATTTATTTTAATATTGTGAATATATATTATGAATCGATATATATTTTTGTGAATCGGTTTGATTTAAAATGTCAAATACGTCAATTGGATGTATTTTTAATATGTTGTGTATTATAAATAATAACTAATAAGTAATCAGTAATTACATAACATAATGATATAATCATGAAAAGTTGTCGTAGGAATTTAATTACAGTAGAATTACTGTAATTTCATTAAATATCTTAAATTGTTACTTCTAATGCATATTGAGTAGTTCATTAATATTGAATGATTTATTAGGGTGGGGATGAGAGGGTTATTTATAACAATTTAAAAATAAAATCAATAAAAAAGTGTTTTTTCAAAAAACTTGAAATTAAATAAAACTTGATTATTCACAATAAATCGTAAAATTTGATTATAAAAAAATATGGGTCGCGAAAATTAATTAATAAGTTTTAATTAATAAAAAAACCAATTTAGATTATAATCTTACATACAATATTTCACGTTTTTAGTAAAATATATTTTTATAGAATTCTCAATAATAATGTTCATGGATAGATTTGAGAATGACATGAGAAAAATTATTTAAACCCTGCTCTAAACAGTTTTTTTTATTAGAAATTGATATTAAAGTTAACATTGCTTTAATTTTAATTACAATTTTATTAATTAAAAAGTTTCTCTTTCTACTCAATATTTTTTAAGCACATTTTCAATGTCACTTTACAGTTTCACTCAATGTCTGTCCTGCCAGTCGGATGTTAAAAAAAAAATCTAAATCCATATTTTTAGTAAGAGTTTTTTATTGGTTTGGTATTTTAGTTGGACGATTCTGGGCCTGATTGGAGTTTTGATTCGAGTAACTCTCGCAGTTCTCATTAGATTTAAACAAGCATATTTTCGAAATTAATAAAGATCTAAATCTGAAATTTTATCCAAAGGGGTTCTTACCTATTCCCATTATGTTTTAGAAATAGGACATGAATTGAAGTGGAATTGCGAGTATCTTTTCACACGCCTCCCAAGGCCTAATTTGCATATCTTCGAAATTTATAAAGTTAGAAAATTGAAGTTTGGTACAAGGCAGTTCTACCTTATTTGCTCAATGTTTGTGAAATCTGAGATGAGTTAGAGTGAGTGTTCGTGTAACTGTCAATTAAATATTTAAGGTGTGGGGAGGGGAGGGGGCATGTTGATTGACTATCGACTTACCTTAAACATATTCAGAAACATTTCTTTAATTTTTGAATGTGTGCTTTTTTTTTAAAAAACCCCTGGTATTTTTCATTACTTACTTTTTTTTTTCATTACAAATATTATAATTTCATTATCAAATAGTGTGATGGTACTGGTGTACTTATTTAAAATTTTTTGCAAATTTTTGTTTTTATCAATTTTCCTCTTGGGAAAAATCTGTTAAAAAAAATTGTTTTTTTTTTCTTTTTTTTTGTATGAACATTAAATATTTAAAGCAAAACAACCAAATTAAAATCATACATGTGGTTATAAAAGTAATCCATATATATTTACTCACACTACTATACAACAATAAAGATAATATTTTAATATCCTTTACAAAAAAAAAATAAAAGAGTCCTTGTAAAAAGAAAATTAGTTCACAATATTATTTTTTCGAGAAAAATCGTCAAAAGCTTTAAAACATTTTAAAAATTGTTTTTGGTTTTCTCTTTCCTTTTTGTATACACATACACACATTCATATATACTGAAGATTATGTAAACATAAATATCTATAGATACATCTTAGAATATTATAGTTATATGTGCAAAGTAAATTACTTAAAAATTTAATCAACAAACAAAAGTTCGTTAAGGGAGACAAAATATTATTTATTATAGCTCTGATTTACGCTTGGGACTATTTTAAGAAAAAAACAGTGTGTATGTGTATGCATATAGATATGCAGATTGTATAATTTGTATTAACATAACAATTTTGTACAATATAGAAATTTGATACCGTTAATGTGAACATAACCGTTACATGTATTGAAAAAAACTTGAAGTTAAAAACTTTTTATTAAATTTAGAAAAAAAAAAAATGTTGTCGCTTTGTTTTGACAAAAAGTTTTGAAAAAATTTATTTGTTTATATTTAATTACAGGGGTGTATAACCTTTTATTTCCTGATTTTTATTAACATGGTTCGAATTGCGTGTAAAGTTTAGGTTTAACTGTAGTTGTTGTACTTAATTCAATGAAATTTTGAAAAAAGACTTTCAATTGAATTTTTAAACTTCGAATTAGAAATGTTCGACATTGTTTCAACTCATGCTTTTATAATTTGCGAGGAGGTGTATAAAATTTTCATATACCGCCATGACTATTTGTTTGGAATCTATAATCAATTTTATAATATTCTTTATTTTTCGAGGTAAATTACAAGCTCTATGAATACGACACGACATTATCAAAAGTTTGATCAAAATTTAAAATTTATAATTTGACATTTCATTTTGACACTTCATTTAGTAATAATAATTTAATAAAAGATACACCCTAACGTGTATACGTCATTATAACTTACTTTTTGATATAATGTTAATAACCTCAGACCACAGTTTCGTCTTGTATTAATTGGACTTGACACATAACTGTGAGTTTTTTTAAAAAAACCATGTAGGTAGGTTGGCAACCCCTGATTCATTATTAGAATTGATATTCGTTTTGTTTTGGTTTATATTTTGATTTGTGATGCAAAAAGCTTTACTAGACCAGATTTTACATTGGTAATGCAATGGAAAAATTTCATTTATATTAAACTTGAATTAGATTTAAAAATTGGAACCATGTTTTGTTACAAAGTCTAAAGAAATTTTCTTTTTACCTAATTGAGCGCTCTTCAAATAATAAAAATCAAGTGGATATATATAAAATATTTTACATAATTTTTTTTTTTTTTTTGTTTTTTTTTTTTTTCAATTATCAAAACTTACATGCATCATCAGTTAAAAATTAAAAAATACAAGTAGTAGTGGTAAATAGACTAGAATAGAATACATGGTAAAAAAATTAAAAATATAAAATCATTATACTCTTGCACTCATTTAATTATTTTAGTTCTGCATGATGTCACAATTGAAGAATGTCATTTTGATTTTAATATGTAAAATATATGTATATATGTATATATATATATATATACATATTTATATATGTAATTTACATTAAATCAATACAAAAAAGGTAACGATTGTAATGATGTCATCAAATTATTTAATTGCAATTAAGTTCTATTAGTTTACTTTATTAATTTATTTATATACAATTATACATGGGATATTAAAATGTTTTTTTTTTTTTTTTTTTTAAATTATTTTTTTTTTTTTAATTGTTTATAATAAATTTAAAATTTATGTTAATACACATTAAAAAATTAGACACCTGTTATAGATAAATTACAAGCAGATTTTTATATACTGACACTTATTACAATATCAAATGGGGGGGAGTTATTTAGCTTTTATTTTATTGCAGAGTATTTTTTTTAAATTTATTCCATTAGATGGTTAATTTGCATTATGAATGGTTCTAATAGACTCAATTTTTTTATTTTAAACAAATCATTTCAATTTATTTATTTATTAACAGTTCCTCAGCACACATACAATGTGATAAGGAAGTGAGGCATAGCTTCTTATTTTAGGTGTGGCGGGATCGAATTGCTATTTATTAATTTATAATTAATATTATTTATTTAGTTTATATTATATACAGGGTGTTTCAAAAGAAAATTGTTTTGGTAATAAATATATCACTTCAAACCTTAACAACTTTGTAAATGCCGGGAAATTTAAGAGCAATAGTGTAGATGAGATTTTACTTTAAAAATTTATTTTATTGAATTCCCTTAGACCTTCAAGGAAGTCATTTAAAATTTCCAGATTTTTATAAAAAATCAGTTAAAAATCTTTGAAGCTCGATGTCTAGAAAACAAAACAAAATTAAGCCTCCTCTGAAACTAAAGTAGTGGTTTGTTTCAACCTTCCTAATCACTGAGTGCAGTATGGATACTCAAATCTGAAACACCCTATTTTTAATACAAAGGGCATTAGATAGAACAAATTATTTTTACTTGCCACGCGGCTATGATTTTTAAATTTGCCATGGCTTGTTAAGGGAAGAAGTCATGGCTTGCTTTGTTGTAGTTGGTAGTTAATATGAATTTAAAATGTTTTAAAGTGAAATTTTAGAAGTTTAGGTACTTATATATGTATATTAAAATTTTTTCAAAGTCAATTAACTATACCAAAGTTATTTAAATACTTTAGTTAAGTACCAGTTGTCTTTATTTAAAAAAACTTCTTAAATCGAATTAAGAAACGGTTTTAAAATATCTTTTTAATTGCCCTCAAAATATTTTGATTTGTAGTTAATAAATTTTTAAATAAATTTCAAATAAATTGATAAATTTCGAAATTCAAATCTTTAACCAATAAATATTAATTTATTTACTGATATATACATTATATATCTATATATATATTAAATAGTATTAAATGAACTTTTATTTTAATTCAATTAGTATATATACAATTTGTACGTATAATTTGTATACAAACATATTACTTATATATTATTTAACATAAATACATAACAAAACATAAATATTTTTATTAATTTTCCATTCCATTCTCATTTAGAGAAAATATATGTACATACAATGTGAGCTTTTTAAAATGCAAATATTTTATTGGTTAGTGATAACATCATTTCCTATATTAAATTCTTTTAGATAACCAATTCAAATCTTATAATTTATATTCTCCAAATAAGGAATATATTTATATTATTCTCTTATATTGCGCATGGTTTAACATTTTTTTTTATTTACATATATATATATATATATATATATATATATATATTTTAATACTCAGTTTTAACTTAAATTATTATCTATCTGAAATATTTTATTTTTATTTTTTTATTATGATTTTTGTTACTATGTACATTTCTTTTAAAAAAAATCCAACATTTTACCTTAATATTGTAGTACCAACCTTTTTAAAAGAACCGTTACTAAAACAAAAAAATTCTAAATTTATAATATTTTCAAAAAAAAAACCAAACAATAACTTACGGTTATAGTACGCAAGTGCTTTTTAAAATTCACCACGAACAAAATGTTTTAGTCATACAAAATGTTTGATAGGTTTTGTTTTAAATTAAAAAAAAAAAAGAAAATTTGGGATTGCCAGATGTATTAGAATTTTCTGAGGTTTCCATGAATTAGAATTTTCTAAGTTTTGATAGGTTTTGTTTTAAATTAAAAAAAAAGAAAAGTTGGGATTGCCAGATCTATTAAAATATTATAAGGTTTGATAGGTTTTGTTTTAAATTAAAAAAAATGAAAATTTGGGATTGCCAGATGTATTAGAATTTTCTAAGGTTTCCATAAAACTCGATTTTATACTAATAATAATTTCAATAGCAAAATTGAGCCAATTTTGAACCAAAGCTAGGGTTCGAGTAGTTGCCATACAACTTACTTTTTTTATGAGCATAACTTTATGTCTACTAAAACAGGGTGTCTAAAATTTTGTCAAAAGGAGTTAAATTTAATGGCCGAATAGTATTGAAAACCTGCTAGACGAGTACAATTCATATTTTACCTCTATATCTGAGAGTCTAATAAGTTGTGTATTTAAAATTTTGTAAAAGTAGAAGTAAATTAACCAAAAGATATAATGTTTATATTATGTTCATGCGGATACCCTAGAGTTGACACAGTATATTCTTCCCTCTTTCTCATTTATTTTAAATTTTCCAGTTTCTGTAAATTCAAAAAATTTGATTATCTTTTCATTTTATCACAATTATGTGATCTCTGATGAAAATAAATGGACGGGACGGATTACTTTGGAGGTTGGCAGTCTATGGTCGCAATTATAAATTTTTTAGTTCAAATCAACTTTTTTTTTTCAAACAACTTCTGACCAAAATTCGAAAAATGATAAAATTTTAATTTAAATTTAAAAATCTGTCCATATTACACATGAGTGGGACTATAGCGAAGAGTTGAATTCCAGCATTACTAAAATATTTGAGAGAAATTTGCCAAAACAAAGTTTCAAAATAAAGCAATTATAGCAGCAGAGATCATCATATGTTTCTCAATATAAATCTACTTCAAATTTAAATTATAAAATAATATATTTTAACATTTTAATAAATTTTGACTCAACATTTTAAATATGAAAACTTTTTTTTAATTAATTTACATACGAGTATTAAATACAATCTGGCAACCCCATTCAATCAAAATAAACAGTACCACAATGCACACATTAAAACCAAAACAATTTAATTTATTTGAAAAAATACAAATTCACCATACTTTTAAGTTTTAAAATCACAATCATACATGGTAATGCAGACAATGTTAATTTTTCCAAAAGTTTTTATTATTTTTGTTTTTCTGTTTTTTTTTTTTTTTTGTATTATTTTATATTTTCTCCATCAGATTGAAATTTTTTTTTTTTTTCGTTTTTTTTTTTTTTAATATTTTTTTTCTGAACTTAAGAGTTTTAGATCGACATTAGATCGTTAGTTTGATTTCGACCGTTGTTTTATTCAGTGTGTTTGTTATATAGATTAATATTTATATTTGTTGTTATTTTGTCACATTTAATGTTAGTGTTTAAATATTATAATTTCCTTTTTCAAAAAAATAAAAATAAATAAAAATAATAAAATAAAATAATAAATAAATAAAATAAATAAATTTATTTAATTAAATAAAATAAAATCATTTTGAAAATTTAAAAAAAATAAAGCTTTTAAATATTAAAAAAATCTTTTCTTGTGTCTTTTGCATAGAAAAATAGAAAAATTAAAAAAAAAAAAAAAATTGTATCTTAAGATACGTTTTTTTTTATAGATAGATATATATATATATATATTTAATAAATTTATAGATTAAATAATTTGTTTTAATAAAATTTTATTAATTTTTTTTTTTGTAGAAAAAAAATAAAATAAAAAATAGAATTTAAAAAAAAAAAAGTAAGAATGAAAATGAAAAGTAAAATTTAAAAAAAAAAAATATCAGTGTTAAAATTAATCAGTGGCTAGATCACAAAATTTGTTTTTTGTTTTATTTTATAGAATATTTTATTTATTTTATATACAAAATTTTTTAATTATAGTAAAAAAAAAAAAAAATAAAAAAAATATAAGAATAAAATTAAAATGTGTGTTTTGTAGATAAATTATTATCTTATAGATGAAAAAAAATTAAAATTAAAATATATTTAAATATATTATATATATACAGGGTGTCCGCGACTCAAGTACGCGCACTACACTCAGTGATTGGGGGCATTAAAATAAACAAAAAATTGTACTGGAGGGGGGGGGGGGTCTATTGTGGACCCTTTTCGAGATATGAGGGATTAAAGATTTAAGGAGACTTTTCATAAAAAAATCAATAACTTTTGAACAGCTTACTGTAGAGAGATAAAAAAATCCATTTTGTAGAGTAAGTTGTCAGTTTTAATTTTGTGGAATTAATGATCCCCATATACCCAAGAGTTACAAGGTTATGAAGGTTCAAAGTGATTTACAATTTTTACAATTTTTTGTTTGTTTTACAACCCCCAATCACTGAGTGTAGTGCGCGTACTTGAGTCCCGGACACCCTGTATATACTTGAAAATAAAAATTTTGTAATATTTTTATATTTATTAATATTATAATTTTGTAATTTTAGAAAAATTTAAATTTTTTAAAATTGTCAAGTATATATTATATATTATATATATATATTTAAAAAAAAAAAAAAAAAAAAAAAAGTGTTTTGAACTAATTCTAGAAAATCTGAACTAATTCTAAATTCAAGAATATTGAAAAATAAAAAAAAAAAACGCCTTTACAACAAATTCGCCTTGACAAAATGTTTGTTATTTATTTTATACAAAAAAAAAAAATTATGCAATATTTATTTAGAATTTTTTGGGAACAAAATGGCAAAATTAGATAATTTATATATTTCAAAAAAAATAAATAAATAATAAATAAATATTACATCAGTTAGATATTTTGTTTTTTTTCAAATTATTAAATTTTATATTTTTCACAGTAGAATAAAATTATATTATAGTAAAAGTATATAAGTACTGTATATTTTATAAGTATTATAAATTTGAAAATAACTTATTTTTATACTTCTTAAGTATATGTTTTTTGTTTTTTTGTTTTTTTTTTCATTTTGCATTTCATTTTGAATGACTGCATTTGTGTTATCTTAAGATATATGTTAAGGTGAGCTGCTTTATTAAAAATATATATTGTATAATTACTTAAACATGACTTTTTAAAAGGACAAATTAAGTACTTACACTGTATAGTTTTGAATACATATGTAAATATAATAATTTTAATTGCACAAGGTATATATATATATATATATATATAAATATATATATAGTATCAGATTTTATGTCTTATTATATCATATTTATATATATTTGTGTATAAGATATTCAAATTAACGATCAACGAATTGTATATTAAATAGTTCTATATACACTTATGTAGAGTTCTTTTGTCTTTTAAATCTGTACAATGTTGAGCTATAAGTTGTTAATTATTATTAAACTTCTTAAGGAAATCCAAAAAAAAAAAGCAATTATGTAATTTGCAATAAATTCATCCAAAATGCAATTAACTGTTAAATTTTTTTAAAGTGTTATGGGATTTAACGGTTTTTTTTTTTTAATTCATTCTTATAACTCACATTAGAGATATTTATAAAATCTCTTAAAAATTTATAAAAATTAATCAAATATTAATTAGCGTTTGTTCAAATTTGTTCAACTAACTGTTCATTTTTTTTTGTAAATTATTATGGGATTTAACGGTTTTTTTTTTTAATTCATTCTTATAACTCACATTAGAGATTTTTATAAAATCTCTTATAAGTTATAAAAATCAATCAAATATTAATTAGAGTTTGTTCAAGTTTGTTCAACTAACTGTTAATTTTTTTTGTAAATTATTATGGGATTTAAGGGGATTTTTTTAATTCATTCTTATAACTCACATTAGAGATGTTTATAAAATCTCTTAAAAATTATAAAAATCAATCAAATATTAATTAGAGTTTGTTCAAAGATCTACGTAATGCAATTGAATATATTTATTTATATTTTTTATTTATTATTAATTTAAAGTATACATATATAATATAATTGACTCAAATACTAATATATATACCATTAACTGATGACTCCAGCATTATTACAGACCACAACACTCCCAAAAAAATTACAATTACAAATTCATTAAAAAAAAAAAACAATTTCAAAAAATTCCAAACTTACATACTTTATTCTATTTTAAGATATTGCATTTCTTTAAATTGCATCTGATTACTTATAAATGAAAATTGATTTAATTTTAATTATGAATGCATTTTTTTTTATTTATTTTTTTTTTTAAATTCTCTATATATACATTTAATATATATATATAAATTATGAACGCATCTTTTCTGATTAAAAAGATGCTGACCTAATAAATTAATAAAAGAATATAATATAAATAAATAAATAAATTAAAAAAAAACAAATTAAATAAACAAATAATATAAAATAGAACATAGGAAATTAAAAGATTATTTACTTATGTATATTTAATAAGAAAAAAATTTTAATGACCTTGATGGGGAACGGTAATTAATGCAAAATAAAAAAATCAGTCCGGTTTAAACTTAAAAAACCAATCTTACTCATTCTCAGATACTTTACTCATATAGATACTTTAAAATTTAATAAAATGTGTTGAATTTAATTTTCCATATTAATTAATTAAAATTTAAATATATATTAATAGATATTTAAAAAAACAAAACTCAAAACTAATGTTTTTATTTCTTTTTTATTATTTTTAATCTGATGATTACTTATTTTTCATTAAATAATAATTAATTATCTTTTGTATCTAAGAAAAAAAGTGTCAAAAATGACTCATATCTAACCAGTACTTATTTATTTTTAATAACATAACATTTTTGTAGTACTTATGTAATCAGTACTTTGCGAACCTAAAATAGATCAATTACAAAATTTTTTAAATTAATAAAAAGTAATTTTTAAATTTAATTCTTATTTTAAATAACATAACATTTTTGTAGTACTTATGTAATCAGTACTTTGTGGACCTAAAATAGATCGATTACAAAATTTTTTAAGTCATTAAAATGTAATTTTTAAATCTAATTTTTATTTTAAATAATATATATTATATACTTCTTTATGTGATTACTGAATTAATATTGATTACTATAAAATATATATATATATCAGTTCATTAATTCAAATTCTAATTCAATTAAAAACTAACTACTGAATAATAAAATTCAATATTTAACGGAATTTAATACAAATATTAATTGATTAGTATATAATATAATAAATATATACCTATAAGTAATTATGTAACCGCAAATCAAACGATTACCATAGATTTATTTCTTATGATAAGTACCCATATCAAATATAAGTAATTAATATATTTTAGAGAGGGTGTTTATTATTTATCACTTAATGTTTAACTCATATTTAATTTTAAAAATAAAAAATAAAATCAACATTAATGAGAAAATAATCATTTATACTATAGATATATATATGTATGTAAGTACTCGTACATATTTGAATTTGAAACAATTTTGTAAAAGAATCCGGATTATTTATTTATATTTTTTTTTCATATATTATGAATCTAAAACATACATATATAATATATAATATAATTGACTCATTTACAATAATTTGTAAATATATTTTACTATAGGTATCTTATAGATATAAATCTTAAGGGTTGATATTAGTTTTAATACATATAGGAGGTATAATTGCATACATATTATTTTCAATGTACAAAATATTCTGACGATTACTAAGAGATTTAATTAAAATTCTTTCAAAGGTCACATTTTGATATTGAATATATACATATATAAAGTACTCTTACAAAGTATTCACATAGTTTTTCTTCAATTAAATTAATAAAATTAAATTAATTATTAAAAGAAATACAATAATGTGTTAATGAAAAGGTCAAGTTGCATAAAATATTCATTTTAAAGACATAAACCTTGCTCTAGAACAAAATTTGAAAAATATTTTTATAGAAATTTATTTATTATTAGAAAATTATAACAATTGAAAGAAGTTATTGTCAAATTTTGTCATAATATCATGGGGATTTAGAATTTTAAGTAAAAAGTTCAAAAATGACGTCATAAATGAAAAATTGATGATGAAACTGACTAAAAAGAAGAAAATACTCTTTAAATACTTGATTTTTAATCAAAACATATACACTGTTAAGTAATTCCAAATAATTTTTGTACCCGTATGACTAAAGGTGAAAGAGTATAATAAATTTGCCATTACGTTTTTGACGAGAAGGAGCGGGTAGATATAGACTCAAGTGTATGGATCGGATCAGAATCGAAAAATAAATCGATTTAGATACGTATGTTCATCCGTCCATCCGCCCGCACGATAACTCAAAAAATAAAGAAGCTAGGGTCTTGAAATTTTCACAATATTCGTTTTTATGCAATAGCCGTCATCGCTATTTAAATCCAAGCAATTTTGGTCCACGGATTCGAGTACCTGCCATAAACTTCTTTTTTTTATGAGCATTACTCTATACTTACTACAGCTGGGTGTCTGAAATTTTGCCAAAAGTAATTAACGGAATGATTTAATGTTTATATTACAGTCATACGGGTATCCCAGAGTTGACACAGTCTACTCTACTACACTCTTCCTTGTTTTTTTTTTAATTTTGAAAACGCTCCAATTTGTTACAAATTAGTTACAAATTAGTGTTTTTTTTTTGTCAACTTATTTAATATTATCAGGGGAGGCTTTTTTTTTAAATAAAAAACTAATAATAATCAAAATTTGTTCATATAGTTTACTTTAATACATAATTTGTTTATAAATAAATAGCCCTTAAGTTTATTTAAAAAAAAAATAAAGTAAACAACAACAAAATTAAAATAATCAGCTGTTTATGTATTAATTTTTGAGTTAAGATAAAAAATTTTAAGCAACTTTTGCTCAAAATTTGTGATTACTTTTATTTGGGGCTACTTGTATCAGTTTTTTTTTATATTTTAATTTTTAAGTAGCATTCCTTTGTGATCGATGCTACTGGTACATTGTTTAAAGTTCATATATTGCATTTCATTTTGTTTATATATTTGTTATATAATATACATACTATATATTTATTGATTTTTTATTAATCTTATTTATTTGTTTGTTTTTTATCAACGCTGCATATAATTTTAGGGAACCCTTTTTTTTTTATTTTAACAGATTTTGATCTTAATGGGTTTAATTGCCCCTCTAAAAATTGAAAAGTAAACTTTCAAAATATAAACATAGAAAATTTGAATAAACTTTAAATAAAAATAAACTTATTTTTTTGAAATTAAATTAACAAAATAATTATTTGTTTATTTTTATTAAATTTAAAATTAAACATCAAGGTTTTTTTTTTTGGAAATTCGACTAAGTATACTTATTAAAATCCTATTCATTTCCCAACACTATTAATATTGATAGTGAGTTAATGATCTTAAGGTTGATAAAAATAGATTAAACAAATTTTTTATATGTTACAAAATTATTTACTACATTCTTATATATTCAGTATATACTATATAGGGTGTTTCAAAATATTTCTAAAAATAAAACTACCAGGTTATTATTCTTGACCTTTTCAGATATGGTCTTATAATGTTTGGTCTATTTATAATTTATACTTTGATAGAAATTTATTAACAGTATTATGGGGTATTATGAAGTTAGTACCGTTATTTTCTTTAGTTTAAATAAAAAGCTCTTAAAATTATTCATTTCAGTCTCAAATTAACCTATTTCCAAAAGGTTTGAAATTTGATTAGTAAAGCTTTAAAAAGAATATTTTTTTACAGCTTTAAGCTTTAAAATTTGGTACATTTTTTATCTTAGATTGTCTTAAAATATTCAAAACCTCATAACTCCTAAACGGTTTAGTATGGGGTGGGGGTATAAAGAATATGTTTTGAGGTCTACAATAAACTTGTACAGCTGATTAATCACAAAACCACCCTGTAAAATTTTGAAACAAATTCTTAAAAATTCTAAATTAAAAAATTTGTTGTAAAATTAAAAAAAAAAAAAACAAAATAATTTTAACATAACATAAAAAAGCTTTTCTTTTAATATTTCAGAAATTTTGTAATGTCATTTAAACAATATATAAATCTTTTAACCTACAAAATATATATTTTAAGCATAAATTTTATTGTATTAAAATCTATTTTTAGGTTATTATAGATAAAATAAAAAAAAAAACAAAGATTTTCCTATGAATTTTTAAATCTACTCATATATATAAGATACTTTTTTCATATAGAACATAATATTCAATATAATAAATTAATAAGTTCTATATACTGTGTATATAATAATGTAAAATAAAATTTATAAGTTACATTTCAAATTACAAATCTTTATTTTTGTATATAAAAATAGAACCTTACATAAACTTGTCAATGATTTTTAATTGTTGTGTATATTTTAAGAATAAGCCGTTCGCAAAAAAACAAAACAAACACCAATGTTTTAACGCATTCATAAAATTTATTATTATATGATTCAAAAAATAAAAACTTGACAGTATTAATGAAATTTAGTCCAAGACATTGTCCTAATAAATAATTAAAAAAAAAATAATAAATAAATAAAAAATAAATTAAAAAAAAAAAACTGAAAAATAAAACATTAAAAAAAATCTTAATATAAATTCTTTAAGATATTATTTTCTATATAAAAAAAGAGTAAAAGTGTTTTATGCAAGATACTTTTAATTTTTTGATTTGTAGATTTATTAACCATTTGCGTTTGATATTCCTCTTTAGCTCTTTTAGCTCTCTATAATGTAACACTAGGTCAATATTTATTTTATTAAATGTGAAATGTGAAATTTATTGAATATTTGACCAAAAAAAATACCACCTGAACCATACAGCTGAAATTCTCATGTATATTGGTGTACATCAAAAAATCTCAATTCGTTGTATGGGTTAAAAATTAGTTTATTAAATGGCTTAATAAATTAACCTAAACTTAGACTACAGACTTTGATAGCTCAAGAATCTGGATGGCACAGTGGCTAGAATGCCGACCTTTCATACGAAAGACCCGGGTTCGAATCCCAGTGAAAGTGGAAAAAAAATTTTCTGATTTTCGATTCGACTCAGCTACCATTCGTCATTGGGTTCAAATTAATGGCTTAATTAATTAATAATTATTAATTATATATCTTTAATAAAAAATACATTAATATAAAAATTAAAACAAATACAAAATATAAACAAATAATTTAATTGAATAATATAACTCACAGAAATAGAATATCATATAACTCACATACCAAAATTATTACAATATAAAAACAAAATAGAATTGTTTCTATTGAAAATCTTTTTCTTCATATTACAAAGGGTAGTACTTACTATCTCATGTTTAAATTGTAGATGGAATTCATTAAGATCAATTCTAATAACAGGAATATAATATGAAACCCTGTTCCAACATGTACCAATGGTATACACAGGCTTATTAGCCTAACAGTTGAACAATTAGCGCTTAAAAAAATAAAATTAGAAATAATAATAATTTGATAAGAATCTAATAGCTCAATTTCAATTAAAATTTCATTAACTCACTGTGAACCTGTGATAAAATATTCTATAAATGTATACGGTATTATGTATATCGTTAGTCATGCGACTAATTTTTATCACATAATATAAAATATATCACTCAATATGATCAAAACTAGTATATTTGTGTAAAAATTATACTTTTTCAAATCCTTTGGCTTTGTCAAATTGCAGTTTACAATGTTAAAGAAGATAATGTGTAAAAACGACGTAAATCGAGGTAAATGAGTATTGTTATTAATAAATAAAGCTAACATTAGACTACAGTCTCTGATAGCTCAAGAATCTAAAAAATATCTGATAGCTCAATTTCAATTAAAATTACATTAACACACTGTGAACCATTGATAAAATAATCTATAGATTTACGGTATTATGTATATCGTTAGTCATGTCACATGCGACAAATTTTTATCACTTAATATAAAATATATCTCTCAATATGAACAAAACTATATTCGTGTAAACATGATACTTTTTCAGATCCTTTGACTTTATTTTATTGTTATTTATAATGTTAAATAAGATAATGTGTAAAAACGACGTAAATCGAGGGAAATTAATATTATTATTAAAAAATAATTGATTCTATAAATTAAAACTAATTAATGATTTTATTTGAATTTCACAAATAAAACAAAGGAAAAATTTAATATAACGGAATACCAAAACATACTTAGCGCGCAAAGGGTTAAAAATTTTAAATCAAAATGCACTAAAAAGTTTTTATAAAATTTTTTTCAAATGATATGAATTTTATATTGTTTTTATTAATATTTTATGCTCGTTTTTTTTTTCTTTAAATAATTAGTCAACACAAATATTCTTATCTAAAAATTTTTTTAATTTTCTATATAATACATAGATATTCTATATATAATATATAACTTGGCTTTAAATTTGTATATTTTGTATATATATATTCTCTATGGCTCTGGGGTTATGTCATTTTCAAAAAATTTTATTCTAAATAGATAAAAATTATATTTTTAGAGATAATTCCTCACAAAACAAATACAAATTTAAAAAAATTAATGAATCAACGAAAATGAGTCTTAATTTTTCTTGCATATGCGGTTGGCATCATCATCAAAATCTAAACTTATGAATAAATACAATGAGGTGCTTATTAAATTCCAAAAACAAAAAAACTTAATTAAATGTTGTAATAAAAGCTTACATATTATTTTATGAATGTTCATATCCATATCAATTAAATCATTTTTCTTTGTGTCAAATAATATTATTAATTAATTTTAATAGTTTTTATGTACAAGTAAAATATAAATTTAAATATAAAAGAACACTTAATTAATACCAGGAAATTTATATTGTATTATGTAAATTGTAAAGTAATCCCAAATTTCATATTTCATAAAATGAGTGTTTTTTTTTTTTCTACGAAAACAAATTCAAATGATTCTTAATTACTAGAGATTAATAAAGTACTTGGAAGTACATTAAAAAATTGCGACAATTTGCATAAAAAAGTACTTCTCGTATTAAGTAATTTATAAGTTATTTTATTATTCGATCTTCAAATTAAGGCACTTAAAAAATTTTAATTTTTTTATTTGAAAATTGTAAAATTTATAATTAAATTCTAAATTCAATAAAATTATGAAATGTATCATAAAAATATGCTGTAAGTTGATTTTACATAAAAAGTTATGTGTAACTTTGAAAATTACTTAACTTATTAAATACTATAAAATAACTAATCAAATTTATTAAAATAACTTATCAAATTTTTTAATTTTTATATTCCAAAAAAAATCAATTTAAATTTTGGAATCAAATACATAATAATTTTATGAAACATTATGAGTACCTACTCGATTACTTAAGTGATTACTTTTCAGGAATATCATTAATATGGAATATGATTTAATAAAATAATCTTAACTTAATTTGAAGTGGGTGTAAGCAATTTGTTACTTGATTTCTATTTAAATTTATAATTAAAAACTATTTTACACCCTCTTGGTTTTTGTCATAAGTACAGGTACAATTGTCGAGTCTTTACTGTAAAATTTTATTTACCCGCACACTTTTTAAATATGTACTAAAATAAATAAATACAAAAGATTATTTTTAAAAATTCTTTAATATGCACTTGATCATGTCGTGATAATAATACCAAAAATAAATAAACTTAAATTTTGGGAATTCCCCCTTATAAACTTATTAAAAACTTTTTATTTGAAAAATTTAAAATCACATAATTAATTTTTTGCAGTATTGAGTATGAGTACATTTTAGATTTTTGTTATAAATGACCTTTTGACCACTGCGGACTTCAAAAGGAACAAACTTAAATTTTGGGAATTCCCCCTTCTAAAAGTTTTAATGTAAAAGTTATTTGGCAAAATTTTAAAATCAGAATTAAGTACGAGTATACATTTTAGGTTTTCAACATAAATGATCTTTTGAGGACTGCGGACTGCATAGTGATATACTAATCCTGAATAACTGTACAAAAAAGAGGTTATTCCGAGATCTTAGATAGTTTTTTAGAAAATCATTGAAAATCAAATCAAAACGGTTCATATATAGCCTTTACATTATCTATGTATTATTCCGCATTTAATATTAGAATTCTTAACATAATTTCTATAAACTTTAGTATAAACGCGTTTTTCATAATATACTTAATATAATATACTTTTCTTATCATTTTTTTCATATAATAATCATAATATTTATAATAAGTAGCATATATACCATAAATACATAATAAAATAAATAAAAATAAAAAGGAAGGAAGAGGAATATAAGTAAAGTGTGTTGTCTATTATCAACAATTATGCTTTTTATATAATATATGTTTATCAATATCAACAAATAATAATTCAAAACAGCAGTTCACACATTTTTTAATTAAAAAATTTTTTTAATTTAAATATATGTATATATATAAAAGATGTGTAAAATAAAAGATAATGTGACTACAGTGGAACAAAGTTCAAGCATATAGCATACATGAAACATGGGAATTGTTAAGAAAAAATTAAATAAAAGAAAATAAGATAACCTTATGATTTAGTAAACTTATAATCATAAAATGATTATAACAGCTTCCAATTAGTATCGGTAGTCATAGAAACAATTAAAGCATTCATAAGATTTTAGGTATATTCTGAAATTAAGGTGGAGGTTTGGTGCTCTATTTTTTTTTTTTGGAAATTCTTCTGTTCTAATTTGTCACAGAATTGAATATAAATTCAAATTGAAGTTTTAGATCTGTGAGTTTGGAAAGCTACTCTTATATAAGTGTATAACTAAATACTCGTCTTTTAAATATAATAAGTCACGTTTTCAATAAAATATATTTTCTTTTTTATTCTGTATATAATTCTGATTTTGTATCCAACTCTTAAATCTTTAAAAACGAGCTTTTAAAAAAAAACGCGAAATTTTCTAAAAACAAGATTTTCTCAAAATAAAATTTTCTAAAAACACGATTTTCTAAAAATCAGATTTTATAACAAGGATTTTATAAATCGAAAATATGTGACGCTTCATTTTTGCTTAAGTGCTGCATTTTTCAATGTCAGTATAACAGTTTTCATTTTTTCTGAATTTTTATAAAAAAGTGAAATTTTTCTATAAAAACCAAATTTTTACAATACGAGGTTTTTAAAAACAACGCCGAATTTTCTAAAAACTAGATTTTACAAAAAGGACTTACTAAACCGAAATTATGTGACGCTCTCATTTTTGCACAAGTGCTACAGGTGTACAATGTCAGTATAACAGTTACTTTTTAAAAAAAGTGAAATTATTCTATATAACCCAAACTTTTTTAATACGAGTTTTTTAAAAAACGCGAAATAATCTAAAAACGAGTTTTTCTAAAAACCAGATTTTATTAAAGGTATTTACTAAACCGAAATTATGTAACGCCAACATTTTTGCACACGTACTTTCTGATATATGAATTACTATTTCAAGTGACTAACTGTAATTTCAAGTCTAAACTCAATCATTTTATTTCGCTGGATGTCGGTTACTTTTTTCAAATTAAATAACACTCATTAATGCAATTTAACCAATCCAACCGTACCATGTAAAGGTTACCTGTACCCACAATAAACACAAATTAAAAAAAAAAAATAAAAAAACACAAAACTCTCGCCTTTAGGAAAATTTAAATGTTATTTCAAATAAATTTTTTAACTAGATCTATAATTTTTCACAGTAACTATTATTTTATTATTTTCTTTTAAACCAATTTTCTTTTAGATTTTCTTTTTTTCCAAAATATAATAACAGAACTTATATAACTACTATACAATATTTAAATTATATTAAATATACATTTTTGTTTTTTTTTTTTAACTATTTTAACTCTATAACTATCTTCTAGTTAAAATTTTTTTCTTTTACAAGAAAACACACATTTTATTTCAATCTTTACATTGAAAATAAAAAAAATAGAAAAACAAAACCCTTATCTTAATTTTCAACGGCATATAACTGATGAAAACGAGTACAAATTTAAAAATAAAAACAACAATAAAATACTCGTAGATGCAAAAATAAAGATGATTTTGAATAGAATTTGTTTTATATAAATAGTTATACAAGATGTATCTAAAGATACAAATATCATCATGTTCTAATTTTTTTTTTTAAAAGCTACAAACGATTTTTTTGTTTTTTTTGTATACATTCTTCTTAAACAACACAAAAAACAGCTTAACTCTCTTTCTTCTGATGTTCTGATTATCGTTTAAAGTAAACAGCAAGCTAAAAAAAAAACAAAACAACGAATAGAACTCTGAAAATCAAGTTGAATTCAATGCAATTAAATTTAATAAATTGCACGGCACATTATAATATACAAGAAAAGTATAAAAAAACAACGAACAAATCTTCAATGGTTTTGTAAAGGTTAAAGAATGTTCTTTTTTTTTGAAATTTTTTTTGTTATACTGCAGTTGAACCATTTTTAGCACATTTTCCAAAAACAATTTTTGAAAAAATGTGCTAATATAGTTTATAGACTCCGTCTATCGAATATCTGTTTGATTGCCTGGGTGTTTAAAAAAAAACATCTTCTTCATGTAAAATGAAGAAATGAAATTTTCAATACAGATGGAATTCGTTAAAAAAAATTATTATATGGAATAACTTTTTTTTCGGTAGCCCTATCGACAAATCCGGAGTTACAGCCCCTTAAAGCTGGGAGAAGTTTTATATTCAAATTATTATAAGACAAAGTTAAAGAGTATATCTTCAATATGGAATAATCAAACAATAGCTGCTTTTATAAGTTTTATGACTTAAAAATAAATAAATAGTGTTGCCATACATTATTTTAATTTACCGTTATACGAAATTTAATTTTTTCAATATTTTCAATCTCTTTTATCTTTTAAACGACTTAAGTTAGAAATTTGTAATTTTGAGAGGAGTTAAATCTTTGGAAATAAGTATAGGTCATCTAAAGTAATCAATTACTTAAGTGATTACTTATCTGAAATAGTATTTCTTTAACAGAAATTAACTCGATTTACATTGAAATAAATGTCACAGAATTTTAACTTAATTTTGATTGCATTTATTTAAAGTGGGGGTAAGCAATCTGAAACTTACAATTTATAAGTTCTACGGGGTATATTTTTAATCTGGATGCCTAATCGATATCTAGAAGCCTAAGATAATTATATGGTATTGCCAGGTTGACAAAACTTAATTTTTTCCAATATATATATAACCCATTTATTTTAAAAATGGTTTAAGTTTTAAACTTGAAATTGTGAGACTACTTTGTATTTGTATGAGTCATTTAAGAAAATATTTGTGTTTCGCCTGTCGTTTAGGAACTGTAAGGGGATTAAAAACTGAAAATTCGGTATTTTTAAATACCTGTAACAAAGTCCCAGAATTCTTCTGAAGTCTTAAATTTTTCTAATCTTTACCCAAAACTTATCATAAAAAATTAAAATGTACTTTTTTAAAACCCCTGCACTTTTTTCCAATCCTTCTTTTATCTTTTATGCATATAACAGGTTATATATGTTTATTTTTTTTAACTGTTTTTCTTTATCTATTAGAATAATAAAGATTATTTTTATATATAATACAATATTTAAAAAAAAACTAAACTTTCAATGTCTAATGAGACTTGATATTTATTAAATATGAATAAATAATATGCAAAAAAAAATTAAATTAAACTTTTACATTTAAAAAGAAAAGTCATCTAGTTTCATGGATAATTAAAGGTATACTTTAATACAACATACATATATTTTTTAATCATTAATTTGTCTTTCTTTTAATTTTATTTTCCATTTTATTTGTAAGGAAAACCATTTTTCCAGAAAAGAAAATTCTGAAAAGTCTTTTTGAAATTACATATTTAAACGCAATATTGTAAATGTTATACAAATGTTGTATAACAGTTTTAAAACTAAAAAAAAACAATTTAGAATAAAAGTCTATTTTAAATAAATCGTTACAAATTTTTTAAAAACTTAAGTGTTAAAAATGTTTAATCCCTTTTGGCACTTTACTAAAAATTATGGAAATTCTATAAAAAAAAAAAATAAAAACTTTCTGGTGTGGAATTTCCATCAATTCTGGCATTTATTTATTGTATTTGATTGATGGTATATAACACCACAAGTAATGTTTTACTTTTCTATATCAAAATTAAATCTTAAAGATTCTTTTTTTAATAATTTCCTTAAGGGCTAAAAAAAAACAAAAACAAATTTTTAACCCAATAACCTAAATATAAAATTGCAAATGACAAGCGCAATTTTAGAACTTATTGAAAATATACAAAAAACAGATTAAATAATAATTTATATTTGATTTTAACCTATAGATAATTTATTTTTTCAAGTATTAATTTAAAACAAAAAAATTTAGATAAGATACAGAAGTCGGAAATAAGTTTTTGTACATATTAAAAATCAATGCTATAAAATTAAAATTTAAGAAAATTTTTTATGATAAGTTTATATGATAAATTTTAAGTTATTCAAAAGCGGTTTAGTACATATTATAAATTTAAAAAAATATAAATACATTATTAATTTATCATAAAATACATTTTATTATAGTAATTAAAAGGTTTCGTTTTATTGCCATATAATTCTTTTATTTTTTAATTTTATTTTTAATTTATTTAAATAATTTTAAAATATGTAAAATGGAAAAATTTGAAAAATTTTTTTATTTAAATTGCAAAATTTTAATAATAAAATTTTTAAGTACATTAGTTTTTAAATAATTCATAAAGGCAGAATTTGCAATTTTTGAAACCAAATCTGAGGGGACTGACAGACTGATTAAAAGTTTTGAGTTATTTCAGAGTGTTTACCGCGGAAAATTATTCCACTTAAGTTATTAAAATAATTTAAAAATTGGGTTAGTTAACTTATTTCAAATCATGAGCGACATTACGTCATCATTCACGTGTTCAGAGATCAGAAGTCCATTAAAATACAGCTAGTATTAATTATACTCTTTAAAAATTATTGAGCTATAGTAAAACCAAATTTTTATAAATCAAATCTCATTTTCAGCCACTGTTAAAAATTATCATAATCAGATCTTACTATAATCATTTAATCATAATCAGTAACAGTCACTGTTTAAATTAACATAATTTAATACTGTCCAAATATTTTTAACATATTTTTTTGTTTTATTTTCTTTTGTGTTTTTTTTTTTCGAATATCTTTTCAAAATCAATTAATAAAACAAGATTTTACTTATATATACTTTGTTTTACATCAAATATAAATTAATTCCGTAATTAAATTTGATTATTCAACACCCTATTGTTGTAAATATAATTCTAGTATTTTTTTTTTGTCTATTGTGAATGAACTTGTTTCTATTTTCGAACTTGTCATCTTTTAAACTTTACGGAAGAACATCCTAATAGCCTAAAACGCTAACGTTTCGCACTCATTACGCAGTCAACAAAGGAGTGTCCACAATTAAAGGTACATGACAGCGTTTTTTGACATTGTTTTGTTTACAAATTTCATGAATTAAAAAATATTCAATAGTTTAAAGTTTATTGATAATTATTTAAACCCAATAATAATAATTGGGATAATAATTGATATTATTTAAACCCAAGATGGAAAAATAATTAATAATTTTACTAATTTTTTATTCTGATATATTTTTATATTTTTCAATAAAAAATATTTTTCAAAGTTCAATTATTTGACATTTGAATATGTAGAGAAAGCGAAAAAGTTAAAAGTTAAACAACTTTTTTAATGACTGCGTACTGACTGTGACATGGCTGCCTCTATTGTAGGCACTTTCATATAATTCAATACATTTAACTTAGTTTGACAGATGATAGCTATATGTAGAGAGCGGAACAAGAGTGTTCATTGTACATAGACTATAAAAATAATTTTGATATCTGTGTCAAAGACTGTCAACTTCTAATAAATTCACTTTTAATAACTTTTAAATATATATATTTATATATATATAATATACTTTCTAAAACATTTTATTATATATAAGTAATAAATAAACCAATTAAATAATAAATAAATCTAGAAAATATAATAGATCACTATAAATTAATGTACTAAATTTCTACTACTTAATTTTATTTAATTCAAATTTTATTTATTTTTTAATTTAAATAGTAATCATAAATATATAAAAATATATTTAACTGCTTCCATATAAATATAGTATATACAGTGAAAGCTCTCATAAACGGATACTCACGGTTCTAAAATTTTCGTCCGCTTATGAGAACCGTCCGGTTAATAGAAAAATTTTTTTTTATAACTTTTCTTAAATTCTTTATTTATTTTTTTAATAACGTTTTTTCAAGGGTAAAATTATAATGGTAAAACAACATAAAAACTAAATAACAAAAGAAAATAAAAATTACTACAAAAAACTAAACAAAAAATCTATAAATTTAATACAGATTAACTTTGACTGCTGTATTTTTTGTTGGTCAATTTTTCAAACATTATTTTTGAAATGTGTTTCTAAGTTTTTTATAAACTGGAATGCTGTAACATCCTCTTTAAAAGTTGCAAATTTTTTTTAACTATCAATAGTTTTTAGAATTCATTGTAGGTTTTAGTTTCCAATTGTTCAAGAACTGGTGAATTTTACCCAAAACGTATGCGTAATAAACCTAATAAACCTAATACGTATTATTTTTAAAAAATGTAAAAATTTTTAATTCTTAGAGAATGAGTTTGCATCTGATTACTAATACATACTCTCTTCATTGCTCAGAACATTTTAAAAAAATAAGCAATAAAAAGTACCTCTATTTATTAGGCATACATAATATTATTCAAATCCAATTATGTATGTATTAGATTCTAATATGTAATTCTAAAAATTAGAATGCATACCTATAATTAAATATAATATAATAGTAAATTATAATACAAAATTACATCCAACACCATATTACTCACATTAAATAAAAAAAGCTTGCTCATAAATTACAAGTGTCCGTTTACGGGAGATTATTTTGAAATTTAAAGAATGATTTAAGTGTCCGCGTCCGGTTAAAAGAATGGGTTTTGTATGGAAAATTTAAAAAAAGAAATAGTTTTGAAAAAACTGTCCGTCTTAAAGAGATGTCCGTATATAAGAACGTCCGGCTAAGAAAGCTTTCACTGTATATATATATATATATATATATATATATATATATATAGATATTAAATATGTATATAGATATTAAATATATATATAGGTATTAAATATATATAGTTGAGTAATAAATTTTCTTAATTTTATTACAAAAATATAAGAAAAATAAAAATTAAATAATTTGACAATTATTATATTTTTATTATATATCTTTTGACTTTTTTTTTATTATTTCAAAAATTTTCAAACTAGCTGACAACTTTTTAAATAAAGCGTTTAAAAGTTGTTTTTTTTCCGAAATCAAAAGAGCCGATCATATTTTCAATAAAAACTAAAATAGATTTTTTTAATTTTTATTTCATTAACTTTTGTTTTTCTTTACACATATTCACAATATACTTAATTTAAAATATATAATAGAATGCTATAATATCAATTCAAAATGATTCTTTATGTTAATTATGGAATCTTGATAATAATGTATTATGCTAAAATAGATATTATATGCTAATTAAGATCACCTTATTTTACAATAAAAACAGTTTTTGTTTTTTTTTTTTTTTTATTGATTTTGTCTTCTTTTTTTATTTTATTTTTTTTTATTTTGATGATTAATTCAAAATTAAAAAATAATCATATATTGTTTACGAAATTAGTTAATAAGTTTTTTATAATTTTTTTTTTTGCTCTTGTCTAGTTTTAAAAACTGATGAGGTGCTAAATAAAACCAAATAAAATTAACATGTTTTTTATTCTTGTTTTTTTTTTTAATTTTATAAGTTCTTGTTATAAACTTATAAATAATTTAGTTCAAACATATGTTTGTATAATTTAAATTATTTTTAAATAAAAATTTATTAATTTAAAAAAATTACATAATATTTAATTGATTAAAAATGTTACAAAATTTTTGTTAAACAACTTGTCAATAATATCTAAACGGTAAATAAATTATAATTAAATTAAATTTTATTGTGAATAAATTTGTTTAAAATAAAATAGCTTTTTGAAAAAAGTTAATAACAGATTCTTTTTATGGTATAAGAAAATTAAACAGCTTGTTGTCGAAAATGTCATTCTAAAAAAAAAGGATAAAGTATCAATTATTGTGAATTAATTTATATGTTAATCTAAAATCAATTTGACAGTTAAATTTCCATTTTAAATCAATTTGACAATCTGTTTTCAGTGTGTATACTTTTTAAATGACATGTAGGCAAATTGCTTATTTCAATGAATTCGTTATATAAAGTAGGTGCATATTTTTTATTTAAATTATTTTTAATACAATATTTGCATTAATTTTATTAATTTTAATTGCAATTTAATCGAATGTTTTTTTTTTAATATTATTATTTTAAATTGTAAATTTTACATAATGTATTTTTTTAATTTTATTCTGTCACATCTGATGTGTTTTATAATTATAGCACTTAGAATCTTCAATGCCAAATTAAATATAAATTAATTAGAAAACTTTTCAGTGATAATGATTAGAAATTAATGGTGATCAAAAATTAATATAATTTAAATCCTTCCTTAATTTAAAAGTTATTCCAATTATTATTAATTTTTATAAATTTAAAATCAAAGTATCCATTTAAATTAATTAAACTCAAATTGAATTGAATTCCTAATTTAATTTCGACCATTGGCAAAACAATTGTTTGTTAGATAAATTAATAATCCGTTAGATATGGTAAATGGATTAACTAAAGTATAATCATATAATTTTATTTTGTATTTTTAATTAATATTAATTTATAACTTATTTTGAAAAGAAAGTGATTATTACCTACATAAATTTCTTAAAATTATTACTTATATTTAAAATTATACAATAGAATGACTTAAGCAACTTTAGTTATATTTATCAACTTAAATTTTACATAATTGGGAATTTCTCGGATGCTATAAGCAAAAACAGTTAAGTTACTTAATCCAAAATCCTACCTAATCCTGATTTACCCACAATATTGATTGACAAAACAACAATTCTCTCTACTTCGTCCCAATAACAATCCCCAACAACAATTATTCCCCCGGTTAATGTAATTTTTAAAAAAAAAATTAAAAAAAAATCCAAAAAAAAAACTCTTAATTAAAACAATTTAACTTAATGAATAAACTATAATATTATATATGTATATTATTCCATTGCCAGCCATCAGATTATATTGTTTTTTAAATATAATATCATTAAATGATTTATTTACGTCATTAAACATTTTTATTTTGAATTTTTCTGGCCATCTGTAGATAAAATCTCAAGATTCAAAAAAAAGTTAAATAAAATATTTTCAATAGCAAAAAACAAATTTAATACAAAACCCATCAAAAATTTTAAAAATAAAACAATAATATTTTTGATATAAAAATAATAAATTTTTTTGATATAAAAATAATTTGCATTACAATATAAACTTTTTGACTACCACACCCCCCCTTGTGAAATGAAATGACATTAACATTTATTACGCGATATTAAAGATCAGATCAGATTTTTTATATTGTACTTGCTTTTTTTTTTACTGAGAATGCTGTTGCATTAAACATATTTTTTTACATTATACCATACAATACTATGACATACATGTACACACATATATATGTAGATACTAGATATATACAATACCGCATATTATCCAGAACATTTTTTTTTATTTTGAAACGGATATACGGAACTATGAACACTGAAAATCGGAGAAATTGAAAGGAAAATAACAATAATAAACATTTTCCCAAGTAACATCCTCTTTTTTTTTTTTGCACTTCATCTCTCTGTCCCTTTCACACTTTCTTTCATTTTTTTTCTAAATCCTGTGAAAATATTAAATTTTAGTGTAAAATGAAAAAAACCAGATGAATGGTAGTTTTATATGAAAAAGTATTTTAAAGCGTTTAATAATAAAAAAAAAAAAAAAAACGAGGAAGAGTGTGGTAGGGTAGACTGTGTCAACTCTGGGATACCCGTATGACAGTTATATAAACATTATAATTTCAAACATACCAGCTTTATTAGATGTAGTGTAATGCTCATATAAAAGAAGGAGTTGTATGGCAGCTACTCGAACCCACTGCAGCAGACCAACCAAAGTTTGCAGTAACTTTGGCCATTATACTAAACTGCTTTTGGAAAAATTTCAGACACGCAGCTGTAATAGGTACAGAGAAATACTCATATAAAAAAGAAGTCGTATGGCAGCTACCCGAACCTATGGATCAAAATGGCTGGATTTAAATAGCGATGCTCCTTTAGTTTTTGAGTTATCGTGCGGACGGGCGGACAGACGGACGAACAGACGAACGGACATACATAGCTAAATGGATTTATTTTTCGATTCTGATCCGATCCATACACTTGAGTCTATATCTACTCCCCTCCTTCTCTGCATCACAAACGTAATGGCAAATTTATTATACCCTTTGTATAACAAGAACAAGATAAAGTATTTTTTTTTAAGTTATCGTTCTTTTATAAATAAGTGCGACGACAAGTAAATCTATGAGTATACATGGATTAAGTCAAAGACATTAAAATGTAGAAGATGTTGTAAAAAAACCCAAATAAGAAAAGAACAGATTTTAACGATATATATATATATATACATATAATACAATTTAAAAAGATGAATACAAAAACAGTTTAAATGTTAAATCAAAAAAAAAAAACATTTTTTAAAAAAATTTCCTTCCGAAAATCATCATAATTTACTTATTTTTTTTTTTTTTATTTGATGCTCTCTCTTAAAAAATATTTAACGCCTTATTTGTCACATTTAAAGATTTTTCTTGTATTTCAATTTCCCACTCTTTCATTTGGTTGTTTTTTTTTTTAAAGTTTCACTGTATTATAACAAGGGGTGGAAAAATAAAGGGGTGGGAAACGAAAGGAATGGTGGTTAACAAATCAATGTGGTTTTGTTTGTTTAATTTTTTTTTTTTTGACTTTTGCGTCAAAATTTGGCCTTGGATGATGAGTTCATAATCCCGTGACATTTATAATATTAAAAAAAAAAAACAAATATTTTTGTGATAACAATTCTCCCAAATCAAGGATAATACAATTTGCACCACATATAAATGTATATATATATATATATATATTTTATTTATATAATATTGCAATTGTTTGGAGGTTGAAACCAAACACAATTCAAAAAAAAAAAAATTAAATTTTTCTGACAACAAAAAGACAGAATTTACATTTTAATGATTTAATTTTATTTAACGACTTCATTAAGGACGATTTTTTTTTGTTTGTATTTGTATCTATTTATTTATTTATTTATTCATAAATAAATATTATGTATTTATTTTTATATTATATTCATATTATTGTTATTATTATATTGTCCTGAATTCTGAATTATGATTTTTTTTTTCTGATTTTGTTTTTTATCCCTTTTTTTTTTTTTTTTTTGTATAAAATTTATTAATAATTTAATATTGTTTAAAAATTTTGATTTTAAAATTTTTTTAATTGAAAAATGCAACCGCCATATACTAAATTTAATTATACTAATTATTCTAGAGTATAAAACTTAAATTATAGGGTATTATAAAATATAAGTTTTTTTTAAATTAAATTATTAAAGATATAAATTTTAGAATACAAAACACACATTTTATAAAAATTTAAAAAAGTTAACAAGGACATTACTTAAAATTCAATCATTTTTATAAAATTTAAAAATTTGAATAGATAAAGATAGTATATCTATAAGATACATTTTTTTCGAAGTTAAAGTGTGAAAAGCTTTTGTAAACTGCAAAACGCTAAAAGTATCTCAAGAATTAAACAATTATACAAGAATGTATCTTAAGAATTAAATTTGATTTAATCAAAAGATCCTTATTCCATTTTAAAAAATTTTAAAATTTTAAAAAGATTGAATTTTAAAAATGGTATATAAAAAATGTTTAATGTTTAATTTATGTAATTAATTAATTAATTAATTAATATTAATATATATATTTTGTTTATATATAAATAGGATCTTAGAATCTATTCAAATAACTTACTATTTTGTATATTATTCAAGAAATAATATATAAAATTAAAAAAAAAATATATATATAGAAAAGTTATTAATTAAATAAAAATTTCTAATTATAATTAATTAGAAATAAAAGATATTTAAAAACAAAATGGGGTGGGTTCACCCCATAATTAGTATAGTTATTATTGGAATTATATTAAATTTATCAGCTGTTTCAATTGCAAAAAGTTGGGGTAAGTAATAAATGCTAATTTTTTTTAAATAATTTTGTATAATCTTATTATATACTTTGATTATATTTTATATTTAAATTTATGTAGTTAGTTATACTACATATTTAGTTTTTGTATTAAATATTTTTATTATTATAATGCACTTATCGAACTTTTAGAAAATTGTTTCCTTAGCATGTTTATGTATCTACAACATTATTAATTAGAAGTTGATCTTTAATTTTTAAACAATTATTTAATCTAATTATTAAAACTGAAATAAACTGAGCTTTTAAAATTCAGATTAGTTTTTGAGTTCCCATTTTTCAAAATAAAAAACTATTTAATGATAAGTTTTTAATAATAACATTTGAATAATAAGTGATTTAAATTTTCTAATATATTGAGAATTCTTAAGCAAATTAAATCCTTTGATAAGTAATTGTTTTATTTAAATTATTACAATCTTTAGACACCATTTGTGGCGGGGTCCTATTGCGCTAACAACTTACCTCTAAACACTAATCAAATTACCAAATAATAATTATTTGATAAATTTTGTTGCACTTCAATCATATTTGATTTTCATCACTTACTTATCAAAAAAATTCTAATTTAATAATAAGTGAGAAGTGATTGGTGCAATTGAGCCCAGATTTATTTTTAGATATTTTAAAATAATTATTCTGAATAAAAATAAATATAAATTTTAAAGCAATTAAACTGAATTCATATTTTAATTAATACTCAGTCCTTAAACCAATAATTGTTGGTGACAAAAATTTATTAAATAATATTTTTAACCATGACATAATTTTAAAAATTTTTAAAATTAATTTATATTAATTAAAATAAAATTTAATATGAATACTACTTGTAAATATATATATAATAATTATATTTCAATTTATCAAAAACTTTATTTAGAGTTTAAATTAAATGTCAACTTACACAAAAAAATTTTAAAATTATTAAATCAAAATATACTGTACGAGGATATATAGATATATAATAAATATAAATTTAACATTACATTCACATATATATAGAAATTATTAATTATTATTACTGAATTTTCACACATAATTTTCTGTTCTTTGGGGGTTTTTTAGTTGTTTTTATTAATCTGATCCCTTTAAATCGAAAACACACAAAATATAAATTATAAATATCCCAAAACACAACCAAAAATGGTGTTAAATCCTTTTTTTTTTTTTTGCACCCACCAAAGATAAAATTCAAAGTAAAGTAATGTAACACTTTTAAAACATTAGTTAACATCACATAGTTTTTTTTTTTCTATCTCATATAATACTTATGTACGTATAGAAATTACATAACACAACAACAACAACAACAACAACACCCAAAAAAAAAAAGAGTTCTTCCGGTCCTTTAATCAAAAAATTGTTTTTTTTGTATCCCGTCTTTATATTTGACAAAACAAAAAAAACGAACAAGAACAGCAAAGAAAAACAAGGATATTTTTTTTTATAATAATCAAAAAGGATAACGTAGACTTTTATTTAAAAAAAAAAAAAATTAATTCAAAAACTTTCAAAAAATACCCCCAACAGCCACTTGATTCAACATACAAACAAACAAACAAACAATTAAATACACAATATATACAACAAACTAGAAAAAAAAAAAAAAAACAATCGGAAGTTAAATTCAACCATCAAGGACGAGCATTTTCCGTCCGTTTTTTCCTTATTTTTAAATACCCCCCACCCAGAAGTAAGTTGTGAAACACACACAAAAAAATAAATATCAATGCTACTGATATTCTATACATTTAGTTTTTATTTACTCAACAGGATTTATGTACTGAATAACTCCCACATATATAATATACTCTTTTCACATAAAGCTGGTCCTTTTTCAAAACAAATTTTTTTTTATATTTTCAAATGAAATTGATCTTTTCTCAAATACAATACAAATAGTCCTAAACTTTCGAATTGAATTTGGCGGTTTTTTAGTAGCCCTCGATTTGAAGGAGCTAGGAGTCGAATCAACATATTTGAAAGAAGGTACTCATCGATTTTATAGTAAAATCTAAATTCAGCAATTAAAAGTAAAAAAAATTCGACTCCTAAAAGTTAATTCCGCCTAAAAATTACCTCCAAAAAATTCGGTGTCGTTTGTGGACTTTTCTAATTTTATTTTCTTTTTTTTTTACTAAGTTTCTATTATAGATTTGGGGACTAGGTTTTTCAAATTATGTCACTTCGACTTCTTGATGCCAAGATAAGGGTGTGTTTTTAAAAAAAGGACTAAATTGATTTGAAAAAGGATCAATTTAATTTAAAAAAAGACCAATTTAATTTGAAACAAGACCAATTTAATTTGAAAAAAGATCAATTTTAATTAATTTGAAAATAGACAAACTTTATATGAAAAAGGGCTAAGTTCATGTGAAAAGAGTATACATAAATATCATATATACAAAGATAGAATGAGAATTTAAAAAAAAAATGTCATTATTTGTACGAGAACAGAATAAGATATTCATTGTTAGTTTCCTCTATATTTTTAAATTATTTTTTTGTGTATTATGAACTTGTTTAAAATCTGAAAAAAAAAGGAAAAACTAAAATTTTGTTTGATTTACTTGGAATAATAAAAAACAACAACTACAACAACAATTGCAACAAGAACAACATTCAAAAAAACTCAAAATGTAATATGAACATGGTATACCGTATATTATAATAAAAAAAGGTCCTTAATACAAAACCAGCTTCTTTCAATATATGGAGCACTAAGTTAAAAATTACATACATACATATGTGTATATGTTTGTATGTATATGTAATTGTCTAAAATTAAATATTTAATTTTTTTTTTAAAATAATAAAAAAAAAAACTAAATTTGTACTCCACTTCTGTTTGTTTGCCTTAATAATTGCAAAGTTTTTCCCGTTTTACGTTGTTTTTTTGTGTTGTGTGTGTTTTGTGTGTTCTGTGCAACGATAATAATAAATAAAATAAATTTTTTTTTGTTTTTTTTGTTGTTCATTTGTTAAATCCCTTATTAAATAAATCTTTTGTGGAATTTATTTAATTTTTTTATTTATTTTTATTTTTTGGTATTTTTTTGGAAAATTAAAATTTAAAAAAAAAAAAACTCCCCAAAAGTACAACTGATTAGTAAAGGATGCACTGCACAGTATACTTATATATATACAATAAAATAAAATCAAATATTAAAATTAATTCTAAAAAATTTAAACAATATTACATAACTTTAAATTTATTACAAAGTTTGACTGGGTTTGACATATATTTAAAAAAAAAGATTTAAAATTTAACCCTTTGCGGTTTTGTGTTATCAATAAGAATCTTTATTAAAAAATTTACAAAATAACAAGGTTATTAATTTAACATTATTATACAACTTTAAACTATTTCATACTTTGATATATTAAAGCATTTTAAAATTTAACCCTTTGCTGTCGTACGTTATCAGTTAGGATCTTATTTAAAATTAATAGGAAAAATAATATTAATTTTAAAAGTAATAGAACTTTAAGTAATTAAAACTTTGACATATTGAAGGTTTTATAATTTAACCCTTTGCAGGCGAATGTTGTTAATAAAGTCTTTTATAAAACAAAATTAAACTAAGTGGGAGAAAAATATTATTACAACTTAAATTATGACTTTAACATATACAAAAATTATACACATACACAAAAATTTTATAATTTAACCCTTTGCGGTCGAATGTTATTAATAAATTCTTTTTTTAAAAAAAATTTAACCAAGTGAGGAAAAAATATTATTAAATAGGTAAATAGTATAACAACTTAAATTATTAAAAGTTTTGACATAATTAAAGTTTTTAATTTAACCCTTTGCTGTCGTATGTCATCAGTTAGAATCTAATTAATATTTTTAAAGTTAAGAGGGAAAAATTATCATAAATAGTTTTAAATTCAATAATAATCAATTTTTAACCATAATATCAATATTTTGTATTGGGCTACTTGGAAACTTTTGGTTGTTGTTCCTAATGAAAAACCAATTAAACGCGAAATAATAAAATATTTTAATAAATTTGGTAGAGTTGGGAAGCTAAACTGTTTTAAATTAAAAATAATTATTAACTAATATAATATTTTGCCAAATTATCTCAGATCTAAAATAAAAAGCAACTATAAATCATAAATAAAAAGAAAAAAAAATACAATTAAATATTTTTATTATTTTCACGTGTAATGTTTTTTTAATAGCTACTAGATTTTATATCTTTTTTAAAAATTTAACCTATAAGAATCATCAATAAAAATTTTGATTAATTTGTATCTATATTTAAATATTATTAATATAAATTTAATATGTTTTCATGATGATTCAAATTAAAACTAAACATTTTGTAATAAAATAGAACTACTTTAAGAAAAATTATTTAATTTCTAAAATTAAGTTCATTCAAGGTTTTTTTTACCCAATACCACCCAACTGATTTTAAAAGTACTTTTTACTCATATTTTAATCTTTAGACGACTTAAAAAAGTAACTATTGTCTTCAACAAACAAATAAATTTTAAAATAAACAATTAAACTTAAATAAATATAAAGAAATGAAATTAAAAGAACTTTGCAATACCGTAGCTGGGTCTGAGATATATTACAATTAAAGTGTTGATGCAAAGAATTAGTTTAGTGAAGTTTAAAGAAATCTTAAAGCATCGAGAAATGTGCAGATAGAAGAGAATACAATAATTATTTAAAGATTTTTTAATAAATTTTCTTCAAGAGCGCTGTTGAAAGGAATTTTAAAAATGCTTTAAAAAATTCCCTTTTGAAATAAGTGAATTAAATCAATTGCAATAATTTTTCACATATTAGAAGTAGAATACAAAGGTTTATTAAATCATTTGGTACATTTGTATATCTTAATTATTAGAAATATTGAAAAATTCATTTTAATTCGAATTTCAGATTCTTTAGATATTGATAATTTGCTATCTTTAGATACTTTATGTGGAAAATTACAATATTTTAAAAAACCAGACGAAATTCACAGAAATCCATGTTCCTATATAAATTATATTGAATTTTCAACAATTACTTTAATTCAAAATTTTTCAAATTAAGTCTAACAATCGACCTTTAAGTAAATTTAAAGTACGTCCAAATTAATTCTTAAAGTTTAAAAATTTAATTATACTTATCAAAATCCTTCAGACTGTTGTTTATTAATAAATAATCAGTTTTCATTCTCGTAATTCCTTGAATAATTCTAATGAATTTCAATTTTTGCATCTATAGTTAAAAAATAAGTAATATTCAATAACTATAAAATATAAAAAGTTAGAAAGTGTTGAACTTAAAATTTTTATATAGATTTAATTTAAAAAAAAAAGCTGACTATAAATTAAACAGCAGCTAAACAACAATATCAACAATTTTTTTCTTTTTTTTGCAATGAAGCCGCATCTTATTTAGATTTTTTCCCCTCTTGTTTTGCTTTCATTACCGGCATTTTTTTGCCTTTCAATTAAAACTTGGCGTTTTTTGTGAATTATTAATAATTTTTTCAAAACATTAATTAGTCTTTTATCCCTCCGTAAACTTTTTTTTTACACTTTATTCTTATTCTTCTTCTTCTTAATTTAAAAAAAAAAAAATTTAAATAAATCATTTTAAGAACGCCTGGTTTAGCACTTTCATTTTTAAAAAGTTCAAAAAAAAATGTTTTTTTTTTTATAAATTGTATTTAATTCTTCACTTATTTCGGATTTTAAGAGTTTGTTGTAGAAAACTTTCAGATTAAAAAAAAAAAACAATATAATTAAAATTACAGAAAAATAAAAATTTTAAACTAGAATGAAATTGAATGGATGCAACATGTATTCAAAAATTAAATTGTATGAGATTTAAGAGATTAAAAAAGTTTTTAACTTTTAAAAAGTATTTAAAAATATAAAGCATTTTTAAAGCAAATTTTTTTTTTTTTTTTAAAAAGTGATCTGAAGGTCTTCTTTTATCCAACTGTTTATTTGATTCCTATATTTCCTCTAAGTTTTAGTGTGCAGTTTTTATCTGGATGTATTAATACGCTCGCAATAACATTGCTTCAGATGGTCAGAGCGTTATTATAAAAGTTTTAATTTATTTTAAGTAGTGTTTTAATTTCATCAAATTTATGATCCAGATGAAATTTCAATGAAGCGTCATATGCCGTCCAATTCGGATAAGAGTCACAGAAACAATAATACTATTAACAATTGCTGTTCAATGAAATCTTTCAATTTCAGTGAAGCGTAATATGCCGCCCAATCGGAAAAGTGTCACAGAAAGAAGAATTGTTTTACCAAGTGCTTTTCAATAAAATCTATCAAGTTTCAGTGCAGCATCATACGTTGTCCAATTCGGAAAAGTGTCACAGAAAGAAGAATAGTTTTACCAAGTGCCTTTCAATAAAATCCATCAAGTTTCAGTGCAGCGTCATATGACGTCCTATTCGGGAAAGTGTCACAGAAAGAAAAATAGTATGTTAACAAGTGCCATTCAATGAAAAATATCAAATTTCAGTGAAGCGTCATATGACGTACAATTCGGAAAAGTGTCAAAATTGACAAATTCGAATTCGCCATATTGGTTTTGCATTTTTATCATATCCAACCAGTCAACAATAACTTCCATCATTATATTCGTAACAATATTCCGAATATTTTGATGGTCATTAAATAAAGCAAAAAAACAATACATAAATTTACATTTCTTTCCATGAATTTCCTTATAAATATATTTTAAATAAAAATTTATTTTGAAAAATTCCAGTCAACATTACGTAAACTTTTTTTTTTTGTTTTTCGTAAACTTTTATTTATTATAAAGTAAAATTTATTAAATAATATAAGTAAATACAAAAACAAAAAACATAATATTCTTCAATATAAAAACTATTATTATTTTAAATTAAATCATAAAAAAAAAAAAAAAAACAAATCCAAATTCAAATTTCAAACGTTTGCACGTGATATCATCATCTTTAAAGATTTTAGAAACAAAAACACAATCAAGCATAGAACAAATCTTAAAGCACGAACTAAGTATATATTATTTTAAAGATTAACATAAAAATCAATTTACAAGGTCAAAAAATTACTACAATAAAACGAAAAAAAAAAAAAGTGTGGGGGCGCGCCGCCGAGCGCAAAAATATTTTGCATTCATATGTTAAAATATGCACATATAGAATATTTTATAACTTGACTATATAGCTACAGCCTTAACTTTTCTTATATTTTATTTATTGTTTTTACTAATATGTTTGATATGTTTTAAAAAGTGTTTTCATATGCAATATACTTATTATGCTAATGAATTTAATAAATAATTTAAAAAACAAGAAAAGAATAATAGTAAATTTATTTTGTATAATATAAAAGTATACAAAAATTTATTTACTACACGTTTCTAGATTTTTATAATATATGTAAGATATAGTATGTAGAAAAATGTAATTTCCATTTTAAGATTCTCTATATATGCAAACACGTTCAGTATAGAAACAATTTTAAAAATTTTTTATTAAGTTAATTAATTGTTGCGGAACAAGTGTTAAAATAATTTGTTTAAAATATTTCAAAATATTTTTATTTTATTTATTGATTTGATAATTAATTATGTATATAATTTGATTGAAGTTAATAAATTTTTTTTTAATAATACTTAATAGTTTATAAATTATGCATTTATAGAAATGAAACAATCATTACATATATTATTTATATTTATTAGATGATTTAATAATTATTATTCAGACATTGTATTTGAATCAATGGAATGGATTGAATCTCATTAGATTTATTTAAGTTTAATTAAGTTTGTTAGTACCTAAAGCATTTTTCATTTTGAAGATCACTTTAAGGGACTGATGCCCTCCAAGAAGCTTCTCTAATAGCTTAGTCAAGTTTTCTCATTTTAATATTTCTCTTGTTGGTAAATGAAGAGTTATTAATGAAGGATTAAACTAATGTTTGCGAAGCTTGAAGTAGAGTTGTTAAACTAAATTAATGGACAAAAATGTCAAAACACAACTCAAAATTTAAGCCCTCTGAACATTTGAATTCGTTCAACTCTTGAGTTCGCTGAACATTTGATTCCATTACAACTGGAAGTTGAATCAAAACTTGAGCTTTGACCCTGGCCTGGCTTGCGCTAAATTTGAAATTAGGAACTCCAAACTCTAATCAAACTCTTCAAAAAATTCTAAATTGTCAATTTCTGCTTTCTTGAATATTACCGTTATTATAAAATTATTAGATTACCGTTATCAGTAGTTTTTTGAATTATTAAAAGTTTATCTTAAAGCAGTTTAATCGCAAATTTTAATTCAGCAAATAGAATTTATAGAATAAAATGCAAAAATAATTCGTTGTAAAAAAAAAAATTTAATTGATACCTTATAACTCACATATGAAAAATTTATAATATTTTTCAACATGAAATGCAATTTAAAAAAATAAGGTTTTAGAAACAAATTTTAATTTTAAAATTATTTCTAAATAGTATTTTTGGAAAATTCTTTATACCTCCACCCCTCTTCCCCCTCCGGGCTCCGAACACACCAAATCAATAAAACAATAATCTCTAGAACAAATATTAATTTGTATACCATCAATATAGATACAATTAAACGTAATTATGTATATATTATTATTTAAATTATTATCCGAACTAATATAAATTCTATTTTTAAAATAAACAAATTAAAATTTTTATTCTGGATTTTTATTATATCATCTATTTTAAATACTATAATAATATTGTAAAACATTTTAGAATTGTATGTACATATATAAAAATTCAATAAATTCATCAAATCTATTATACCATGGGATTAAGTTGTAATTACTGTCACTTTATAATACTTTTAAGGAATTTTTTTTTTTTTTTCAAAAATTATATATTCTATATATATATATATATATTTATATATATATGTATTTTTTGAAAAAAATTTAAAAATGGAATGCATGAAACTATTAGTTAAGACATTAGATTAAAAATTATAAAAAAAAAATAAAAAAAAAAAATTAATATGTATCTATCTATTTAATAGTATTAAATATGTATCTTAAGTATAATTTCTATATTTGGTGAAAAAGCGCAGAAAAACAAAAAATTTTCTTGTCTTTTAAAATGTTTTTCTCACATTTTTTTTTTTTTATTATTTTGTATCTGGAGGCATTTTATTAGTTTTTTTTTTTAATTTTCTTGTTTTTATTTTGGAAATACAAGATTGACAAGATACATAAAAGATTGATATGTATTTGGTTACAGATGATTATAAAAGTGATGTTATAAATATGTATATTTTTATTTATATTTTAAACTGTTATTTTTTTAATACGATTGATATTTTGGAATTCAAAACAAATTATATGTGATTGGGTTGTAATCGGTAATCGTAACCAATTAAGAAGTTACTTTAGTTTTATTTTGGGTAAAAAAGTATGAAAGCTTAAATATAAAAGATTTTTTTGTAGAATTGTTAAAAAATTTTCAAAGCTTTTAAATAATTGGAGTTAAGAATTTCCCGCCAAATTACAAATCTATATTAAAAACGCTTAAATAATAATTTTGTAAAATGCTGAAACAGGGTTCAATTAAACTAACTTGAAATGCGCTAAACGTATTTTAGGGCTCTTATTGATTTTTAACTTATATCTATTTGAAGTCAATCTTTTATTTTATTTTGGAGACTTTGGAGATTTGTATAAAAATCCGTACATTTTAAGTATTACAATCATAATGTATTCGACTTTGAACACACACTGAACAGTACCTTCAAAAATATGATTTGATAATCTACTGTATCCAGGAAGTGTGGCAGTTCATACCTGAATTGTATAAATAATTCAACTATAATTACAGATTTATTATAAGTTACACTTTTTTCAATATATCATGTGTTACATTATACGTTGAGCCTAAAAAAAACTTCTTGCTCAGCTTAATTATTAATTATTAAACATTTTTCTGATTCTGTTATAATTTAGAAATGCTCACTTTTTAAATAAAATTTTCATAATTATTTTGTTTCATTTCAATTTAATTTTTTTTTTTCCTTTTTTCTCTGCCTACGAAATAATAAAAGTATATATATATGTATATATATATAATATTTAAATTGAAGCTTTACATAATATATACATACGTTTACATTTACTTAATCGCTTATCATTTTACTAAATTTTGACAAAATAATAATTTAAAAATATTTGTTTTTTGTATCTTTTTATTGTAAAGGGAAGAGGTAGCGGTTTAAGGGGTTGAATTCCAAACAATTGTTTTTATTTTTGTTATTTATTTAGTAAAAAATTGGGATAACATACGTCATTTCTTCTATATACGGATGTGAGTACAATTATAATATACTAGTAATGTTCGCTTGAATCGGAAACGTTCAAAAAATTGATTTAATCGAATGATATTTTAAAAAAGCATGGTAGCGCTGACATTTCGAACCATGATTTTCAAACAAAATATTTAAGGCTCTCCAAGATCTTTCCACTAATGCTATACCCTATATGCTAATATATCAATGACTTTTATGTTAAGGACTTATAAACCCTTTAATGTTCGAAATAGAAAAATAAAGTTCGAATCTGAGCTACCTGGAGCCATGGCTCCGAATAAAAGATGTTATAAATATCAATATTCCATTTTCATAATACCATTCATAATTTTATGATCTAGATATTAATTCGTTTTAACGTTTTAATTCATTTCAGTAAAATTTTAGTGATGCGTCATATGCCGCTTAGTTCGAAAAAAAAGTCATAGAAAGAAAAAGTAGTATAAAACTATTTGAAATTTTAAAGATGGAGTATAAATATTGAAATTCCCATACAATTTATAAAGTTTAACCTTGAAGAACCCCCTGGAACCGAAACATTTTATGATCAGATTTTTTGGATTTTTGGTAGTTACTATAAACTCTATTAAATGTATTTTCCGAAAGTTCTTATAGAATTTTAAGAGTGAAAGTGCTTCATCTTTTTAATGGATAATTGAAAGTGAATGAGTAATTTCAAGCATTTGTAAGGTTTAGTTACTTATATACATATATTGTATTAAATACATAAATACCATAGCAACTGACATTAAATTAAACCGAAAGTTAAAAAATCAAAAACAGTCCATTTTAGATTTTTAAAAATTTATTTCCTTTTTTTTAACCATTTCCCGAATTCTTTTCTTTTTTGATTTTATTGAACTTTTCAATTAATCATTGGCCAAACAAAAATTACTCATATATGCATATTTTATTTTTGAGGTTAAAACCGCTTCCCAATTTTTTTTGTATTTAAAAAAAAACCAACCAAAATTTGATTGAAATGTATCTCTGAAGAATATCTAGAAACAAACCAACAAACAACATAATAAAAAACCAATTTTTAAATGATTTATTATCAATATCAGAAATTGTATCAGAAAATTTGATTGTTTTTCGGATTTTTTTTTTCGTATTCGTATTTTTTTTTCAGAAACAAAAAAACATAAATAAAATGTAAATGCAAATGAGTATTTTTGAATAAGTACAATATATACAAGTACATATGTAATCGGTTTTTTTTTAACGATTTTTTAATTTAAAGCCTTCATATCAGAAAAAAATACAAAAAAGACAAGTGGATATATTTATGCGAATACATTTTTATATGAATATACGTACATACCTACAAATTTATATGAATTTATATAAAATATTTACTTATGAGTATTTTTTTTTGCTTGAATTATGACACGTCAAAAGTAACTAATAGGTATAGCTGTCATTTTAAAATCAATTTTATACTCACTGATTTGTTGTGAATCATTTGCAAATATTTGCAAAGTTCATCTACCTCTCTTCTAAGTAATTTTATGTTATAATTCATTAATTGGGTTAATAATATAATGGAATTTTTGTACTTATCTTATCTGAATAAGTACAGCATATCAGTAGTTGTTTTCTTTTATTTCAGAATTTATACAATCGTTTTCGGAAAAAATCAAATAATATTTATTTTGTACATAAGAGAATCCGGAATTAATTAATTGAGTATTGATGAATTTCCGCGTATAATTAAATGTTAAGTTTTATAATAAATAAACGGTCAAGTTTAACTCATATATTTGTTCTTTCCATTAAAATATAATAAAATAATTTAATTCTTATGAATTTTTATTATATATAAACCGAACATATAATACAAGTACTCTGATATCATCAAGTACTTGCGTGAGGCTTGTAAAAGTTTAAGGCAATTAAATATTAAAAAAATCTGAATAATCAAGCCTTTATGAGAGGAACTTTGAACAATAGATTAAAACGCTTCAATATAATCAATATAATCTTAGCTCAATCTAGTTAACAATTTTATAAGATAAAACCATTGTTTTATTTATTTAAGATGTTACAGGCCAGGTTTAAAAAAGTGCTTAGTACTGTAAACGAATTTTAATCTTCGAATTTATTAGTAATTGTGGTGAATCTCAATATATAAATTCATAATGACTAGATGGCATAGTGGTAAGAGTACCCACTTTTCATTCGAGGGATCCAAGTTCGAATTCTATTTAAAGTAAAAAAACTTTTAGGCATGATTTTCGATTTGTTCCAGCTACTATTTGTCATTGAATTCAAATTTGTAGCATAACCAATTATTAAAGCGTTTTTAAATTGTATTTGGAATTTATTAAGATCAATAATAATTCCAGTACCTCCTCTTCTATCCCAGTTCCTCCTCTCCTGTTCCACACTATACCTAGGTTGTAGATTTGGCCTGATGCCCCAACAATTGAACAGTTATCATGTGAAAAAAATTAACAAGTACTCACTTAAAATTGTATTCACTTATTACCAGAATTTTAATTGATTTTTCATCAAAAACCCCCTCAAGGCTTCAAATATAGTATTTAGAACTATAGCTCCTATTAGATTTAAAAACTAAACAAGATATAAAATAATATAATTACAAACTATTTAATTAAAAAAATCTTAAATTACAAAAACCAAAAATCAAATAAAAACTTAAGTAAAATTCATATTTAACAAAAAACATCTAGAATAACAAGAATATAATATAAAAATAAACGCGGGAGTTAGTACCAGTCACTAAAAACAAAAACAATACAAATAAAAATCCATGAATCCATGAAATGTCCCCATTAAAAACAAAAAAAAAAAAAAAGACAACGACGACAACGAGTTGTACCCAAAAAAACAAAAAAAACTAAAAACTAAAACTATTTAACAACAAATAAATATAAAAGTAAAAAAATTAAAAAAGTACTGCAGAAACTCCACTAAAAAGTCATTATTACTAAGTCAGTGAAAAATACTTTTTCATTTTTCTTTTTAGTTTTTTTGTTGTAATCGTTAATCGTCGTAACCTTAACGAACTGCAAAGTAACAAAAAGTTCTCCACTACTAAAAAAAATAGCAAAAAAAAAACAAAATAACAACAGTTTAAGAGACGCGGGGACTCTTTAAGAAATAAATCATGAAATGAAAATCTTCTATACTTATTATAAAAACTTGAGGTATTTTTTAGTTTTTACCCTATCATTCAACAGTTACACAAAAGGTAAAATAGATAAAAAAAAGAACAATTTGGTGGTTTTTAAAAACTTTTTCGATTTCATTTTCCGAGTTTTTCCATTTTGTATACATTTTTTCTTTTTATTTATCAAAACAAACAAATGAACAAACAAACAAACAAATGGGAAAATATATAAATGACAAAAATTCAAAAAATTTGTAAGGTGTACTGACGTTAACTGATTAATTGCAAAAACGAAATCAGAACTCTTGGGTAGTTTTTATTTTTAACATATATAATCAGTAGAAAAGATTTGAAAAACAGTAGAACTCTTTTATTTGGAATTTGGGTCCTTAAACATAATTGGGGCAGTTCAACAGAATCCAAATTTCATCTTCTTATGTCGAAAGACGCCACTGCTCAGTTAAATTTTAAAACTTAAGAGCGTGGTAGCTTAATCTCACCATAATTGATTTAATATATCTTCCACTGAATCCGATTGAACTGTTGACCTCAAATCATTAATTCTTCTCTTAATATAAATCCAATCTGGAATCCTTTTCGTCAAGCGATATCGAGGGTTCCGACTAAAAATTTCTATACACAGTGAAAATTCCGTAAAAGTTCAAAACTAATTTTGGGACTAATTTATTGTGAGGATCTTTAACTTACTTTTTGAAATATCCAATTTCTGTCACAAATCCTCTACCATTAATTCAAAATAAAACTTCGCATTAATATTTTCTGGGGTGGCAATTTTTACAATCCATTCATTTCGATCAGGAGCTTCTGAATTTCAGTAATTTGATCATCATTTATTCTATAAACGTAAGTTGGAGTCTAGGCTTTACTAAAATTAAGACTTATTAACTTAGAAGAAACCTGAATTTTAAGTTATACTAAATTGATGAGTACTATAATATATGAATAAATTTGAGTATTATATATGAGATTATATTATATATGAATAAATTTGGGTCTATGTTCTATACTTCCACCCCATTTCCTCTAACTTCCACCAAAAGGAATTTTTTTTTTTTAAGTTAACATAAACCTATTTCCAGCACATCATTAGCGCTTAATTGTATATTGAAACCATATTGAAACATGTTTTACTTTTACATATTATTTACAAATTATATATACATATATATATGCATAAATTTTAACAATTCTGAAATCTTGATTCTAAAAAAATTTACAATTACTGTATTTCAAAACGCCTTTTAAACCCCTTATTTTGCAATATATATATAAGAAAATATAATGACATAACTTTATAACTTTTATAAATATACAAGTATATAATAAAAAAAACAAACATAAATTTTCCCTCCTTTTCCTTTTTTTTTAATTTTTTATCCTTTTCTTTCCTTTTCTTTTATATTTTCTTATAAGAAAAAATATAAAAGACTTGTAAACTTGTAAACAATTTTCTGACTCCCTTAACAAGTTAATATAAACGTTTAATAATTTTAACTAACCTAAAAATTGGTTTTAATATGACAAAGTTATGCATAAATTAAATCGTTTAGTATAAAATTTATACATATACATAGAATAAATATGCATATACATACATATATAAGTTACTGTCCTTTTTTAATATGTTATTATCCTTTTTTTTTTATATGCTGATAATGAAGAAGTTGACTCTTCTATACTAAATATTAACATGAGGTTTTATGATTTTTTGCTAAGTGGATCCTTTTTTTTTTCTTGTTCTTGTAGTTTTTTTTTATTATTATAATTTATATATGTATATAGGACATACAGTAGATATATATTTAAAAATACATATATAATCGTACTTCATTATAAATTCAAAACCTTTTTATGTTTTATTCTGAATTAAACGTGTGTATATGAATGTATGGTAGGCATATTTTACTGCGGTTTGTTCTATGTTTATGTACAGATGTTTTATATATATATATATTAATTATAATGTATATATATATATATTATATATACATTGTTAGACTTGTTTAATTCCCAATAAAAAAGAACAGAAGCGTATCATAGCTTAAACAAAAACAAAAAAAAAAAGAAACTACTTAAGAAAATTTTTTGATAGGTGTGCAATAATCGTTTTAATGATGATGAGAAGGCAATTAAAAAACAAACAAAAACAAAAAAAAAACGAAACGAAAGGGATAAAACCGAAGTAAAACCGAAGGATTTACAAGTGTAAATTAAACAATTTGTGGAAAAAAAATAAATATGCATAAATTGTTTTTTATATGAGTTTTTTTTAATTCAAGAAATTTTTAGTATATATATATATATATATATATATTTATTATTTATATACATATATATTTTTCTAAAAAATTTAATGTAGAGATTTTAATGATAAATGAATGATTTAATAAATTTAATTCTGGTACCATAAAAAAAAACTTTATAATTGAAAGTTAATATACAATATGCAATACGTTTATTGAGGCAGCCTTTCTTAGACTTTTGTCCCTGACTGTAGGAATATTTTTTGTTGTTGTTACTCCACTAGGGAGCATACGACTTCCAGTTAAAGTCACCATTCTTCCGTGTTTAATGCTTTCTCTTGGATTATATTTCAGGACGATTGTATCTATCAATTTTTTCTAGGACAATGTGCTTCCATGGTATTCTGGGTCAACTTCTTGATCTAAAACCTCCTTGTGTTCAAACATAGTGAAAATTCTAGTTATGGCAAGGTAGGAATATAGGGATCGAAAATGTCATCAAAAATGTCCTCTTGGGGATTTTGACTCATGTCATGATCAAAACAAAGTACAAGGACCTTAAACAAATTTTTTTTTTTTTTTTTAAGCGCTAACTATTCAACTTTTAGGCTAATAATAGGTACATTTTGAAACAGGGGGTCATATTATATTCGTGTTATTAGAATTGGTCTTATTGAATTCCACATAGAATTTAAACATGAGATAGTACTAGGCCTTATAACATGTAGAAACGTCTTAGATTTTCAACATTTACAATTCTATTTTTTGCTTATATTGTAATATTTTATATTTTACTTATATGGTTCTATATCTGCGAGTTATATTATTTAATTAAATTATTTGTTTATATTTTGCATTTGTTTATATTTTTATATTAAAGTATTTTTTTATTAATGATTTATAATTATTAATTATTGATTATGCCATTAATTTGAACCCAATGGCGAATGGTAGCTGAGTCGAGTCGAAAACCAGAAAAGTTTTTTCACTTTCACTAGAATTCGAACCCGGGCCCTTCTGCATGAAAGGTCGGCACTTAACCACTGTGCCACCCAGCTGTTAAAGTGATCAGTGATCCATTATTATATCATGATCCGATCAAAGGGCAAAGAACTTGGTCAAATTAATTGCTGTCTATTCTGAACAATAGTTTTTAAAAATTTTTAATCTATCACGATCACTGATCAGATCATGTCACGATCAATTCTTAAAACTAAGATTTTGATAGTTTTACGACTTTTACCAATACCATGATCCAGTTTTCAATATGTGATCTAGTATCTTGGTATTTTATTCTCTAAGCGAACTAGCCCACCTCAACTTCTTCCTTATACAGTTAGTTATTCGCCATTTTTCGATCTCTAATTATTTACAGTACTTCTTCCTAATTTCAAGTATTGCAATTTTAATTAAATTATTATTCCACTAACAGATACCAGCACAGCAATTTCTACAAAGCCGGTAATATAAATCGATATAATATTATAAAATGTAAAGCTTCAAACACACCATCAAGGATAACTGAGATGTCAAGGATTAAATATTAAAACATTATACAATAATATTAATTTTAAATATAATTCTTTTATTAAATTGCAAAAAAAACTAAATAATATTTAACTTAATTTTAAATTGTTTCTAAAAAACAATTCAGACTTATTCTTAATTATATTTATAGTTATATATATATATATATATACATTTTAAATAAACGGCTGGTCGTGTTTTATGCAGATAATCGTTAAGCTAATAAACAAAAAAGCAAAAGACAAAAACCGTCAACTAAAAGGTAAAAATCAACAAAAGACCACGCAAAATAAGCATTTTAAAATCTTCCCCCCATTTTTTTTTTTTTTTTTATAAAACTTCATTTTTAGTTTTACACTAAAAATAAATAATATTCCTTATTATATTTACACGCTATTATTAATCAAACCGTGCAATATTAGTTAATATATATACTATTATATTAAATTCAACTCCAAAAAATTTATAAATTATCATTATTTAAAAAACAAAGACAATTTAATTGTCGTTCGTCATACGTGTCCTAATTGTTTTATCATTTGTTTTTTTTTACTTAATATTAAAAATATAAGTAATAACATTTTATACATTTATTGACTAACTAAAACTTTGCAATTTTTATTCGGTCTTCAAAAAAAAATTAGTTATTATCTAAATAAATAGTTCGTGTTTTAAGGGATTTATAATAAATACAACTATATACAAAAGCACATAAAAAAAACATAGAAGAAGAATCGTTTAATTGATAGAATCATGAATCATTTCAATATAATTATAATTGGATCAATGTCCTTTTGTTGATTTTAAATTGGATATGGGGTTAACCCTTCAAAATTACGAGGTTTTTTTGTTTGAATAATGCAAAATTAAAGTTAAAATAATGATAGTAACACATAGACAGTGTGTAAACCGCTTTAATGATATTTTAAATTTGTAATTACAAATTATCAATATATTTTTGAAAGATTAGTCTAAGATTTCTATTTGAAACACTAAGAAAAATTTCTTTAAATAAAATTTAAACAGCAGTTTATTGTGTAAAAAATATCATTCATTGCCATTAAAATTATGAAGCCTTGAATAACTGAAAAAATTTTACAATATTAAATTTTAACTTCTAAGATAGTTTTTTAAAAAAAATTTTGTAAGTTTATTCAATTATAATATCAAAATTACTAAAATAAATTATTTAAACTTAACTCTATTTAAATAAAAAATCCTTAACATATTTCGTTAACGAGGCTTAGTTCTCAAATGGGCTATGGATGTTCAAAAAATAATGTTAATGTTTAGTAATTCTTTTATTTCTTATTGTAAAACAGGGTTATATTAAATTAATCATTTAAATCAAACTTACTCCAACTTTAAGTAGAACTTCTTAACCCGGTAACAAGGCTTAGTTCTCAAATGGGCTATGGATGTACAAAAAAGATTGTCTATGTTTAGTAATTATTTTATTTCTTATTGTAACTCAGGGTTATTTTAAATTGATAATTTTGCATCAAATTTACTCCAAGTTAAAGTATAATTTCTTAACCCATTTCGTAAACGAGGCTTAGTTCTCAAATGGGCTATGGATATACAAAAAAGATTGTCTATGTTTAGTAATTATTTTATTTCTTATTGTAAAACTGAGTTATTTTAAATTAATCATTTTGAATCAAACTTACTCCAAGTTAAAGTATAATTTCTTAACATAGTTCGTTGACGAGGCTTAGTTCACAAATGGGCTATGAATCTAATTCAAGAAATTAATTTCATGACCTCATTATTATTATTTAATATAAAATTACAAAATAAATTGAAATTCAATATTTTTCAAATAACATATACTCCACTAATTTTTCTGTCTGTGCACTAATAAACCAAAAAGTGTGGATGATAAGTAATTAGTTTATTCCTTACTATAAAAATAAATCATTTTGCGTCTACATAAATTTTTATATATATACATTTCAACACCTTTAACTATTAGGTAATTTATTTTTTCATATGTGTAGTACTTATACATATGTCTACATTTTTGCGGATAATAATTAATCTCAATAAAATTTTATATTATAGATGTTAAAATTACTTTTCACTTATTATATGGTAAATTTCATAAACTTATACACCACATTATTGAATTTAGCACCTGTTTATATATTATACCTGTATATATATATATATATAAAAGTTTGTTACTAGTTTTGTAACGTTAATAGATTTTAATTCCCACATTAAAAAAAAAAAGTAAAGTAAAATCAATATAACTAATTTTCTTTTAAATAAGTCTTTCATATTTTCTTATTTTATACTTTAAAAGAAGTTGCGATGTTGATTACATTTATCTGTGGTTTATTTTATGATCATAGTAATGATGTCATTTCAATTTTATTTTCTTTAATTGTTGTTTGTGTTGCTTGTGTTGTGTTGCACTATATATTTAAACGTATAACACTGAAATGAAAGTAAAATTTAAAAAAAAAATAATAAAACGTCTTAAAGTTGATTCAATTTACTATTATAAATTCTTATTAGTAAAAAAAATTGGATTTTACTTATGAAAGGGAATTTTAAAGTTTCATTTTCTATGAATTGTATTGCAAAATAAAATGTAGAATTAATACAGCATGGTAAACGTTTTTTGAAATCCACGATTTATTCGCGATTGTTGCAGTTTTATATTTCAGAATAATTTGGAAGATAAGCGTTTATTTTTTATCAATTATCTTAAGAATTCCAAAAACTTTTTTTAATTAGTAATTAATATTTTAATAATAATAATCACTGATAAGTTTTTTGATTTGTAGTCTAATTTAAATAATTTTGATAAGTTTATGAGTAGGCGCAATACTTATCAGTAAAATTTTTCTAATAAAAATAATTAGTACTAAAGATATTCTAAATTTGATAAGTTATGTAAGTAATTTTAAATTTATTCTTAAGTATCAGATATTTCAGTTTGATAAGTATAAAAAATTACAAAATTTAATATTTAAAATCTAAAAAAAAAATTTTTAAACCTAAAGTTTTTCAAAGTTTACTTTGGACTCCCATTTTCTAAAATCGAAAATGTATCTTAAGATCTTCATTGTTAATTATTAAATAAAATAGACTAAATTATTTAATTAAATCATTATTAAAAGTTATATATTTTTATCATATAGAATTGGAATGCAAAAATGTATCTTAAGATACTTTACTATATTTACTTTATTTTAAAGTATTTTAAATTAAGAAAAGAATTACATCATTATTAAGTATGATATATTTTCAAGTCTATGATATTCTATTTATATAACTAACTATAATTAAATTTGATAAGTTATTTCTAACACAGAAAATCTTTGAAATATTCAAATTTCCTGCCTTGAAATACTCATCATATATTTTTAAATTTGAAATAGGTCTACAGAATTCGCCAACTGGAATAGTATTCCACCAAAATCTAATCTTTATATTAATTAATAACATTTTTTTAGTAATAAAACAAACTTATCAAAAAAATCCGGAAGCATTTATAATCTTATCAGATAGATTTAATATAATTAATAAATTAATTTTAATGAAATGTAAAACAATTTTTTTAAGCTTGTTATTTGACTGCATCATTTTTTTAATCAATTTGTTAAACAAATATCAAAAAAATATTTCTTTACAAAATGAATGAAACAGAATATCCATTAAATTAATGCGTTTAACTATTTCTTTACATATGTAAAAGAAATCATGTAATATGATTATTATCAGATTTTATGAATTAATTCTAAACGCAACTTAATTAAGAAACCAAGTATTTAAAATTTTTGAATTATAGTAGAAATTCTATGTGATTAAAGTTAAATACACAGCATATTTTAAAATTTTCTTTTTAAAATTTAAAAAAAAAATTGTATCTGTAGATACAGTTTGTGATTCTTCTTTAAAATAAGGGATTAACATTAAAGTATCTTATAAATTCATTTTATATAATAAGAAATAAAACATAATAATCATTTAAAAAAAAAAATCTTAAGATACAAAAAAAAAAGAAAATTATTTTTATAATAATTTAAACGCCAGTCGTCGGCTTCCAGTAAAAAACAGAAAGGAATTAAAGATAATTAAACAATTTATGATTATGATCATTAATTTTTGCTTATTTCAACTGTTATACAAATAATCTGAGATTTTTTTTTGCTTATTCTTGGAAATTTTTTTTTTTTTTTAAAACGCTTGCAAAAATCATTTATTATCTTTTATATTCATATATCGGCTTGGAAAAGATTTTGTATTTAAATTGAATCAATTGGTTTTTATTTACAGTGCATCAATCTGCATTATTAGTTTTATTTTAAAGAATCTGTTATTAAATCATGACCTATAACAGCTGGTATAAATTAGTACTTCCTAGGCGCAATATTTACTTATCATCAGTTTTTATTGAATTATTATCTACTAGCTTGTATTTAACATGATGTCTCTATATCTTCTTAAATTAAGTCCAATGGATGTTTAAAAAAAAATTTCCATTTTCATCCATGTTCGTATTCAATATTTTTTTAACAAATATTGAAAATCTTGATTTTGTTTCAAAGTTTTAAGTTTAATTTGATAATTAATTATTTAATGAAATAACATATTGCGTGACAATTTAATGCTAATGAACAGATTTAATGCTAATCAATTATCAATAACAATAAATATTATTTGATATTAGTACAAAAAAAAAAACTAATAATAAAAGAATTATTGATATTTAGTAATAATTAGTATAACATTATAATTTTGTATTTTGACAAATTTTAATAATTAGATTGATACTTTATTTTATTATCTACTTATTAAGATTTTAATTTTACACAATATATACCTATACACATTCAATTATTTAAATATCAATGTGTAATTATAATATTTAGTACTAATGTGCTAATAAATAATAATTAAAGTCTAAATTTAATCTAATATTTAAAATAATATATGATTACAATTTTTAAGTACCTATTGAAAGATTTCATTGTTATTAATCAAAATTTTAATTACAATTATAATTATAGGTTTAATTAATACTGATTATTATTTCTTATATAAAATATTTTGCTAATTGTCAGAATAAATTTATAAGTACTTTCATACAGCAGTTAATTCATTTGGTTGTACAAGTACTTCTTTAATTTTCAGAATAAATATATAAAGACTTTCATGGTTGCAGTAGTAAATTAATTTGGTTGTACAAGTACAATACACAAGTACAACAAGGTTTTATAAAATTTTTAGAACGCCTAGAAACATAAACTAAATGTTAACAAATTTTATTTTTAAGCTATGAAATGCTAGATAATTTATTTAATTACTTAATTTATGATTACAAAGAAAAGTATTGGTTACTGAGTTAAGTAATGATTACTTAGACTAGCATTAATACTATATAAATGTAATATTTAAAACAATTTTAATCATGACATGGAAGTAATTAAAAAATACACCAAATAAAGTAATTATAATTATTTTTATTGAAAAATTGTGGATGATGGGTTAAATGCCCCGCCATTAGATCTTGTTGCAATTTTGCTGCAATATAATAATATAATAAATTTGAATTTATAAAAGAATTTCTTTAAAGGCTAATACGGCTCAATTTCAATAAGTTTTTAATAGAATTTTAAGAATCTATTAAATAAAAATTTTCTAAATTATTAAAAGAAAATTTTTAAAGGAAATTTTATACCTTAAAAAATCCTTGGTTTTTCACTTTATATTGTTTCATACAGTATGATAATTTAAAATAAATGAAACATTTAACTTTTAAAATAAAATAATATGTTAAACAAGATTAAATTTTATTTTTAAAATAAATATTTCGGATATCTATTTCGTAATTCGTTCGTAATTTTAATGTCATTTAAAAAATTCTTTATTTATACAAAGAATTCTTTCATGAAATAAATTTACTTAATTATACTATTGCCAAATTATTTTATATATATATATATTTAAAAACATATAATATATAATATTACATTAGTTTAAACAAGTCATTTAAAAAAAAAATAAAGACTTGGTAACTTTATTGTTAATGTCAACCTTCATTTTACCCTATTCGTAAAACATGATAACATGAAAAACTAATTTCTACATGGAGTTCAAAGGTAATATACAAATAGTTACTAACGTTTTTTTTTACTTCTTCTCTTTCTTTATATAAACATATTTAATTGTATATAATATATATATATATATATATATATATATATTTATATAATAAATTAGTTCAAGTTCTAAAGAAAAAATTCTTTTATACTTGATAGGAATTAGGAAATGCAATAGATCACAAATTCGAAAGAATTACTTTTCCATTTCTAGATAAAAATTTGTTGTGCAATTTGTGTTTTTTTTTTTTTTTGTACTGTAGTTGTGCAATTTTCTTTATACTCATGATTTTTTAAGAAATAATTAAAATTACACTTTAGTATAACGAAACATAACAGCTCATGCTATACCCATAAATGATTCTAATTCTTAAGTAATTTCTCAATATGGTGCGCTTTATTTATAAAAGTATTTAATGTTAAGAAAGCTGGACGTGTAGTTAAATAAACTTCAACGAATTTATTAAGAAAATTTTAAATGTTTTATTGCTTTTTATATCATTGTTTAATTAATTTTATTATAATTTTTTAAATCAACATTATCACTTACTATATGGTATTGAAGATATAAGTTTTAATCAATTGGTTTAAACTTTGTGCACCTACCACATGAATTATTTACAAATTATTTTTTAATTAAAAACTTATTTATATTTTTTAAAAGATAGTTGGACTACTGAAAGTGCAGAACCGGGTTAGTAAAAAATTATACCTCTATTATAATATTTATTTTGAATACCCATTCTAATCTTGGGGTTTGAGGATTCCACCAGGTGCGAATATGTAAAAATTTCAATTAATCTGATAAATTTACAGTGTCGTACATTTTATAGTTTACTTTTAATTAAATATCACAACTATTCAATATATTTAACATTTATTTAATTTATTGAATCACTTGACCTTATACGATTCAGTATTTGAAGCGTCTTCTTGATTTACCCAAGTTTTTATCTTACAATATCCTAAAATCAGTGGTTTTTTAAGTTTTGCGCCAATTAAATCTGGATCGTATTGTTCGAAAGGCTTATTATCACTAATCAAGGAATCGTTTTTTTATTGATAAGTTTTTTTACATAAGCACCATACTTAAAACTAACCCTTTAAAGTGTTAATCAGAACCTTATTAACCCAATCACTTATAACTAATCAATAATAATCAAGTACTTAATCATTAATTGATAAGTTTTTGATATACACAACAATATGTTCAATTACATTTTAAACATATGATTACTTGATTAGTGAAAAACATATGATTACAGATGATTACATTTGATTACATTTTAAAATAATGATTACTTGATTAATGAAAAGTTTTTTGCTATATAGGGCTCGGATTAATGTTCACAAATAACCCTTTAAAGTGTTAAAAAAAATTAGTGGAAAACATATGATTACATATGATTACATTTTAAAATAATGATTACTTAATTAGTGAAAAGTTGTTTGCTTATATAGGGCTCGGATTAATGAAATTATTAAAAAGATAACTACATATTCCCGAACTTAATTTCTTTTAATCCCACCTCTTGACTTAAATCAAGGGTCAGAACGCTACTAAGATACTTATTTCAAATTCTAATAGATTTGATTTTATTAATCTTAAATACTTGTTTACAATTTAATCCACCTAAACATTGAATTAAACTTTAAATTAAATTCGAATATATTCTTTCTCATTCTCATTTAGAAATTCATTTTATCATTTAAGCATCTCTAAATCTTATTAAAAAAAAGAAGACACAATATTATTATATACCTTTCATTCATTTATACTCATTTGAAATAGATTTAATTTATTTTTAAAACTTACTTGTATTGTATAATGTATACGAGTACTTGGGTTTATTTTTAAAATATCTTTTCTTTAAAGATGATATTATATGCATTCTTGACTTTGTTTAACTTTTATGTTTGTGTGTGTGTTTGTTCTAAACAAAGAAGCAAACAAAAAAAGAAACAAGAAACGTTCCATCCAAAACACCTGATTAAATACGTGACCTAATCGAAACCTATGATTTCCATTTCGGAATGAAGTGAAATAAAAAGGAAAAAAACGTATTCGCAAAATTTTCTTATTCCTTATTCCTTGTTCCTTCTTTTAATGCCATTCTTATGCAATCTTATTATATAAAATGTCAACTTTTTTAAAATAAACAATTTTTTTTTTTCATTCATTGGATTTTTTTTTACAAAAACACGAAATGAATGGTAAAAAAATTGTTTGTTTTTTTTTTTAATATTCTAAGGAAAAATGTGTGAAAAGTCATGGATGACTTTTATATATATTTTTTTTTTAATATTGATTGGTAATTTTTTTAAGAATAACTGTAAATACAAAAACAAATATATTAAATATATAGAATATTAATAAACCGTATATAATCTTAAGTTAATTTAATTTGCAACGCCCCAAAAAATTGTAACCATGAACCTAAATTTGTACGATGAGGTTTAATTTAAATAATTAAAAAAAAAATGGGGTTCCCAAAACCCCACATAAAATAAAATGTTTAATTTTTTTATATAAAAGTTGTTTTGATATTTAATTTATTATTATTATTATCTTTTTTTTTTTTTTTTTTATTCTATTTATATTAATTGATATGACGTTAAAACTTTTTTTTTTTTCTTTTTTTTTTCTTTTTTAAACAATTACTTATCATTTATTTTGATTAATCTTTAAATAATGAATTAAAATGAAAGCGAATTATGTTCCATATTAACTTTAAGTAATTTAATACAGTATTTATGTATTATGTATATAAATTTAGAGTAATATTAACCCTTTTATTATTTTTTGTGAAAATTGTGGACATTAGTAATTACGAGTGTATCTGATGTAAAGAAGATTATAATTTTTAGATTGGAGTTTTTTCTATTGGGGGAACCCAGGTTGAACAAGAGTTTATAAGAATCAAATAGTACAAATATACAAGACACAAGTGGCATATTGCTTCAATTACTTATCAGTAAAAAACTTAGTTTTGGTCAGTAAAAAACACTCATTTATCAAAAAAACGGTTTCTAATTGATAAGGAATTGGATTATTCGACTATAGTGATAGTGTTTGTAATATTGCCTAAAACTGAAGTTCATTGATTTAAATTTACAAAAATATTTTAATGTTAATACTATTTATTTAGTACCAGATTATATGAGTACTGTATGAGTACTGAGTACTGTATGAGTACTGAGTACTTACTCCTCAATTATTTAATAGTACTTATAAGTTATATGAGTACTGAATACAATATTAATTTTAGTCATTTAGGTTATATGAGTACTGGGTACTTAGTCCGAAACTTTTTTGTACTTAGTTATATGAGTACTAAGTACATTAAAAATTTTAGACATTTTAACTAAATGAGTTCTGAGTCCGCATTTTTTTAGTACCAGGTTATATGAGTACTTTATGAGTACTGAGTCCAACGATAATTTTAGACATTTAGATTATATGAGTACTAAGTCAAAACTTTTTAGTACTGAGTACAATAATAATTTTAAACATTTAGGTTATATGAGTACTAAGTACTGAGTCCTTAACTTTTTAGTACTCTAGTTATATGAGTACTGAGTACATTAAAAAATTTAAGCATTCGTAATGAAAGAAAAACAATGAAAGTAATCAAAATAGAGTAAATAATCAAAAATATAGGCTATATGAGTACAGAGTCCAATATTAATCTTAGACATTTAGGTTATATGAATACTGAGTATTTAGTCCAAAATATTTTAGTACTGAGTACATCAAAAATTTTAAACATTCGTTATGAAATATAAACCATGTAATTTAAAAGACTCAAAACTTCGGATCCTTTTATTTTAATAACATATTAGAATTTACCCTTCCGCGAACAGTCTGACCAAATTCTATACCTCGGCCTTTATAATCCCCTGTTTGCCAAAATTTCATTATTTTCAAAAAATTGAAAATCAAAGGGTTAAAAATTTAATTACAAAAAACATAAGGAAAATTTTTTTTAAATAAAAAGAAAACTATTTTTAATGTATAACATACATTATCTTAAGATATATATAGGTCACAATAAACATATTATGTACTTTATAAAATATTTTTTTTTTTTTTTGTTACAAGATTAAGAAGCAACAAAATTGCAATAAAATTCTTTAAATAATATAATAGATAGGTGTATGTTTTTTTTTTTATAATAAAAATACCTGCCATAAGTCACATGCCTATCAAAAAAAAAAAAAAAAAAAAAAAAATTTCTAAAATAAAAAAAAACAAAAATATGTACTATTTATGTACCATTTTGTACATATGATATATAGAAATTAGAAACCGAATGTGATATAATAATACATATATTTAATTATTTTATTTGTTATAATATCTATAGATAAGTAAAAGCTTTAAAAATTGCAAAAATATAACATATAAGCATATAAGAGAAGGAAATCACTGAATTGTATGATGTGTGTTATACTTGAAATAGATTTATGTCACTTTTTTTTTTTTATTTTTTGCTTTTTATTATTTTATTTAACCGTGTATAATTTTTAATGTTTGATGCTTACGAATGAATGTACTTTTTGACAAGGAATCTGAGATACTTTTTTTTTTTTTTTTATTTATATCTATTCATGGTTTTCTGTTTTTTAAAAAATAAAGACTTTTAAATTTGATATCAGGAAAAGATTTGATGTTTATATATACTGAGTGCTAAGTATATATATTATTTATATATTACATAGTTTTTAGATTTCGACTTAAAATACTAAAAATTTTATTTAGTTTTTTTTTTTTTTTTATAATACATTTTTTAATTTGGTATATTATTCGAAACTTATCATATAAGAGTATCTATCAACATGAGTACTGATTACGAGTAACAAAATCTATTCTAGTAATTAGTATAATTTTTGATTATATTTGCTAATCCTAATCCTAGAATGATTAGTTATTCAATAATTCCTCATTCATTCCTAGCATGGAAAAAATCAAATTTTCAAAATCAATAGAATCAAAACATAATTGTATATAATCGTGCTAATAATTAATTAATTAAAGTATAAAAACTTTTTCAAAAAAAAAAACTGTCAATTCCTAAAAATTATAATCATTAATTTAAATAATATTAATTTTTACTTTGAGAATTTTGTGAGTACCTACTGAATATATTTTTATAAATAAATAAATATGAAATCAAAATGATAAACTTTTTAAACTATTCTGCCGTACTAAGGAAAAAAGTCGTAAGTGCCAAAAGCGAATTTTCAGGATAGTGGAATATTTGACATCAGATAAATGTCTCACAACTTTGTACTTAGAAAGAATGTCACATATCTCCTTGCAAATTCATTCAAAAACTAATAACTAAAATTTCGCATCTATGTCTAAGCTTTAATAACTTAATAAATCTAGTATTGCTTAACAAAAAAGTCGTATGTCCAAATTAACTATGAACGCCTAATACTATCTTATCTCTAGTAAGTTAAAAAAAATTGTTTTTTCTTTATTTAACATATTTGTTTTTCAAAAAATTCAAAAATAATTCAACAATACAAAACACTAAAAGTTAAATTACCCAAAAACCAAGAAAATGGAGAAACAACTTTCATTCTACGGACGGCAATATAAGTAAAATAAAATTTAATGAATAATTTAGTGAAAGAATTTTTAATTTGAATAATGACTAGAGTTTTTGTTTTTTTTTTAATAAAATACAATTAATTATTAAATTTCCATAGGATTTGTGGAATTTTTAATCGATTTAAATATAGTTCCTTCAAGGATATTTACCTTACCTGAGAATAAGAGAAAGGAATCATTTTCTATATTTAAAAATAAATTATATATATATATGTTAGCCATTTATAGTCAGTATACTAATTTACTCAGATTGAGGATTAAAAATTTGAATTTCAAAATTGATTTAACTTTCAAGAGAAATAGAATATTAAGATCAAGAGCTTCAGTTAAAAACAATGTAGTTACAAGTAATCAATAAAATGATTACTCTACTCCATTTAGATATTATTAATAAATTTTATAAATTTATCCCATTCATGTTGTGTAATTTAAATTAAAAAGTGTTTTAACCAATTCTAAATAGAGGGTTGGGTCTGAAATCTCGGTTTAGGAAATCTCTTTTTCACAAAATCTCGTTTTAGAAAATCTCGTTCAGAAAATCTCGTTTTTAGAAATTCTCGGTTTAGAAAATCTTGTTTTTAGAAAATCCCTTTTTTTATATTCTGGAAAAAGCTGATAATTCTGGTTTTGTATTCAACTCAAAATTCCTTAAAAACCAGATTTTTCAATTAAAAAAGAGATTTTCTAAAACGAGATTTTCTAAAACGAGATTTTCTAAAAACGAGATTTAAAATAAAGATTTACTAAATCGAGATTATGGAACGCTCCCCTAAATAGCAAATAAATCTTCAGATACTTATGTAAAATTTTTATATATCGTAATATTGAGTTTTAAAAGTTTTAATAATTTGTAGCTTATTTCACGAACTATCAAATGCGGAACACATTACCCTATTCTGTAGGAAGTGTCCTATTATTTAATGTTAAAAAAAAATTTTAATAGCGTTAAAGGTCAAAATTTAAAATAATAACTTTCCATTAAAATTTTCCATTTGATCTTAAGATATTTTATTAATAAAAGGTTTAATTTATAAATAAATATTTAAATACTAGCTGTTTGCCCGCCATAGAATGACGGAATTCATTAATATATTAAATTAGATTTTATTTTGAAAAACATTAGTTCTTGAAATTTCTGAATAATGAATATTTTGTACTTTTTAAAATAATGGAGTAAAGAAAAAGGGAATTTTTTGTATATAATTTTGTCTGATATTTTTTAAAACTTTGTTTTTATGGTGTTTGGGCTTCTTACATTTTAAACTTAAAGGCGTAGATTGTGTTCAACCAACTAAATCCAAAGCAGCATTTTTTTTAAATTTTTTTTTTAAATGCAATTAAATTCATTTTTATAAAATAAATTCGTATTTTCATATACAAATATCATGAAATCTATTTCATCAAAGTAAAATTTAATATAAATTTTTAACAGAAAACAATTTTGCCCTTGTCGTACGACAGTTTTCTTCTCCATAATTATAATTATTAAAACATGCGAGTCGTTTTCACAAATCACAATCCGAGTTTCTATAATTTGTTTAGCGGGGAGTTTGGGAAAGCACTACTGCAGTTCCACTATTTTAAATTATTTTTTGTTTAAAAAAAAATATATATATATATATATATATTCTTATACAGCAAAAATAATTTAAAGGGATATTATAATTGATTTCAAAACCTTAAAACAAAAATATAAAAAATATTTTTATTTAATTCTAAAATTGAAATAAAGCTAAAAAAGTAAATTTGTAGAGTACGTTTCAAGGAACATTTGAAATTGCTTTTATTACCAAAGCGTACATTGTGCCATTACCTTCAATTCAGATTTCCACTGAAAGTAATGAAGACTTACTACACAACTTATCCTGTGAAGCATAGTCTCGATTTTTAATACCTAAATGTTTTACTATTTATTTAAAATTTCCCGAAAATCTTCTGTGATTTTTAAAACTGAAATGAACTAATTCATAGACATTTAAATTAATTTACAATCAAAAAAAACTTTTTTTTTTATTTTATATTTTTTGTTTTTTTTTTTTTTTTATAAAAATTAAATAAAATATTTTTTGGCCTGCTTATGATAATTTATGATATTTTATTTTCTAAAATAAAACACATCCAACAAAACACATTTAATTGAATGCGTTTGTTACACCTCATTGAAGACAAATATATTAATAAAATATATTAATAATATATTAATAATTAGATTTTATTTTGAAAAACATTAGTTCTTGAAATTTCTGAATAATGAATATTTTGTACTTTTTAAAATAATGGAGTAAAGAAAAAGGGAATTTTTTGTATATAATTTTGTCTGATATTTTTTAAAACTTTGTTTTTATGGTGTTTGGGCTTCTTACATTTTAAACTTAAAGGCGTAGATTGTGTTCAACCAACTAAATCCAAAGCAGCATTTTTTTTAAATTTTTTTTTTAAATGCAATTAAATTCATTTTTATAAAATAAATTCGTATTTTCATATACAAATATCATGAAATCTATTTCATCAAAGTAAAATTTAATATAAATTTTTAACAGAAAACAATTTTGCCCTTGTCGTACGACAGTTTTCTTCTCCATAATTATAATTATTAAAACATGCGAGTCGTTTTCACAAATCACAATCCGAGTTTCTATAATTTGTTTAGCGGGGAGTTTGGGAAAGCACTACTGCAGTTCCACTATTTTAAATTATTTTTTGTTTAAAAAAAAATATATATATATATATATATATTCTTATACAGCAAAAATAATTTAAAGGGATATTATAATTGATTTCAAAACCTTAAAACAAAAATATAAAAAATATTTTTATTTAATTCTAAAATTGAAATAAAGCTAAAAAAGTAAATTTGTAGAGTACGTTTCAAGGAACATTTGAAATTGCTTTTATTACCAAAGCGTACATTGTGCCATTACCTTCAATTCAGATTTCCACTGAAAGTAATGAAGACTTACTACACAACTTATCCTGTGAAGCATAGTCTCGATTTTTAATACCTAAATGTTTTACTATTTATTTAAAATTTCCCGAAAATCTTCTGTGATTTTTAAAACTGAAATGAACTAATTCATAGACATTTAAATTAATTTACAATCAAAAAAAACTTTTTTTTTTATTTTATATTTTTTGTTTTTTTTTTTTTTTTATAAAAATTAAATAAAATATTTTTTGGCCTGCTTATGATAATTTATGATATTTTATTTTCTAAAATAAAACACATCCAACAAAACACATTTAATTGAATGCGTTTGTTACACCTCATTGAAGACAAATATATTAATAAAATATATTAATAATATATTAATAATTAGATTTTATTTTGAAAAACATTAGTTCTTGAAATTTCTGAATAATGAATATTTTGTACTTTTTAAAATAATGGAGTAAAGAAAAAGGGAATTTTTTGTATATAATTTTGTCTGATATTTTTTAAAACTTTGTTTTTATG
>OY720445.1:88563491-88583497 GCA_963082915.1 Dolichopus griseipennis | reverse complement strand
GTTTAAAATATTTTTTTTATTATTAATTAAATAAAAAAAAAAAATTTTATTAATCTTATATTAACATTTTAATTAAGATAAAATTTGTTTTTGTCTAATTATTCATATGTATACAATGTATATAGATTTTATTAAGAATTTGTTTTTAAATACTTAATTCAATATTATTTCATATTTAACATATGATATTATATATATATATATATATATATATATATCTGTATGTACTTAGTACTTAAAACTAAATATAAAAGTAGATAAATGATATAATATATTAAACAATATTATGTACTTTATTTCCACGGTTTACGCGTTTAGTATATACGATACTTAAAATTTATTTTAATCTAGTATCTACGTAAATATTGTTTTTGTTTTTTTTTTTTATTTCGTATTCAAAAAAAAACGAGGAAGAGTGTAGTAGAGTAGACTGTGTCAACTCTGGGATACCCGTATGACCGTAACCTATACATTATATCATCTGGTTAATTACTTTTGGCAAAATTTAAACCATACAGCTTCATTAGGTGTAGTGTAATGCTCATATAAAAGAAGAAGTTGTATGGCAGCTGCTCAAACCCTCTGCAGTAGACCAACCAAATTTTGCAAAAACTTTGGCCATAAAACTAAACTACTTTTGACAAAGATTCAGATACGTAGCTGTAATAGGTACTGAGTAATACTCATATAAAAAAGGAAGCTGTCTGGCAGCTACTCGAACCCATGGACCAAAATGGCTGGATTTAAATAGCGATGACGGCTATTGCAAAAAAACGAATTTGCGAAAATTTCAAGATCCTAGCTCCTTTAGTTTTTGAGTTATCGTGCGGACGGACGGACGGACAGACGGACAGATGGACAGACGGACAGACAAACGAACGGACAGACGGACGGACGGACATACATAGCTAAATCGATTTATTTTTCGATTCTGATCCAATCCATACACTTGAGTCTATATCTACCCCCCTCCTTCTCTGCGTCACAAACGTAATGGCAAATTTATTATACCCTTGGACTATATAGTCATATGGGTATAAAAAAACATAGAAAGTGAAAACATTGTAAATAATAGTATGTATATATAAATAGTAAATTGTTAGTTATAATTCAAATGTGTAACTAAAGATTGTTATAAAAAAAAAAAAACTAAAGATACATTATCTATCTATGTTGTTTTTTTGTTTATTATTATTATTTAATTAAGAAAAATTCTTAAATAAATAAATAAAAACCAAAGTATATGTATTTAGTAGTTAATATAATTCAAAAAAAAAAAAAAAAAAAACATAGTAGCAATTGATAAAAAAAATTATAATTCTTTTTTTAAATTATCATATAAAGTGAATTTTTTTTTTGAATAGTCTTTCTGTATATTTGAGTCAATAAATAAGTGAACTCTTTATATAGTTTATATGTTGTCTTTAATACATATTCTACAGATGTATATATGTATGTGTTTTTCTTTTACAAAAGATACTTTATTATTTTTATATTTATATTTAAATTTTTGTAAAATATATTGTTTCAACTGAGAAATTATATTGCTGCATATTTTAAACGCAGCAAAAGGTTACAAAACCCTCCTAATGTAAAATTAAAATTGAAGAAAAACATTTTAAATTTTATTTAAATGTAATTTTATTTAAAAATTTATTTTGTATATGATATGTATGAGTATGACTCATATATTATGATAACAATTTCTGATTAATCCATTGTTATAATTTTCTACCTACTATATTTTTCTGATTTCTTATTTTTAACCATTTACCTGCTTGTTCTCAACTTTACATTTGGGAGGACGCCATTTAGAATTTGACGGCACGTGTATGCCAAATTTGATCGAATTAATTAAAATTTAAAAATAAATCCACATTTCTTATTTTGAACCGTTTACCTGCTTGCTTTCGACTTTAAATTTGGGAAGAAGCCATTTAGAATTTGACGGGACGTGTATGTCAAATTTGATCGAATTCAGTAAAATTTAAAAATAAATCCACATTTCTGATTTTGAACCGTTTACCTGCTTGCTTTCGACTTTAAATTTGGGAAGAAGCCATTTATAATTTGACGGGACGTGTATGTCAAATTTGATCGAATTCAGTAAAATTTAAAAATAAATCCACTATTGGCTGACAAATTTGCTGAGAAATCTTGAATGACCTTTATCAACCTAAGCTTGGTATTATAACAAAGAGTTTTATTTAAAAAGAAATCTAAGCTATTGAAAACCAGGATTATGTGTTTCAGGCACCGAGTTTAGTTTTCTGTGAAAAAGTTCGAAATTAAGTCCAACCCACTTTGTCGGTTAATAAAGTTTTTCAGACACATTTAAAATTTTTAATTATATTATTTTATTAATTTAAATTAGAAAACTTAAGGTCTGCTACAAAATCCCGCTATTTTTTTAATACCGCTTTTCAAATTCGACCATCCGAGCAAACCCACTTGATATATAAAAAAATGTTAATTTTTATAAAGAAACTCAAATTTTGATAGGGCGGGCGAGCTATGAAAAAGGTACTAAAAATTACAGATTTCGAAAAAAAGACAACAGAATTAGAGGAAGCTCAAGGAAACGTTAAATAACAAGATTCAAAATGAGAGTTATAATTATTTGAAATGATTGTTTCATAAAAACTATACCGAGCCATTAGCTTTTGATTTTTTTTTATCACAGTCGACTTGATATTTTATTTAACAAGCCGGCTAATTATAAGTTTATTTATTTATTTATTTGTAGTACTACACAATAGTAAATATTACCTGATAATATTAATCCTTTGCCTATTTTCCATATGGACTTCTTATTAAATTATTTTAATATAGATATATTTTTTTATTAGATATGATCCGACCAGGTTTTTGACCCGAGACTTTTCGAATGAAAAGCCGCCATTTTACCACTGAGCTATCGGTCAGATTTATAAGTTTCACCGGTAGAAATTCGTAATTTTGAAGATATGGAAACTTTTAATTTCCAACAGACCCAAATTAAATATAAAGTGTTTATTGCGTTAAACGTTAGTTTAAAAACTCTTATATACATTATGTTATATAATATTAAATTACTTATTTACATACACATTTTTTTTTACACTATCTGAGAATTTTCAAGAAAGTTTAAACAAGGTGACACTTTTCGTTTCATTTACCAAAAACATGTATATATATATATGTACATATACCTACTTAACCCATTTTCTACGTATATGAGTTTTTTTTCATATTCCCAAGAACGTTTAACTCGAAAAAAAAAAACAAAAACAAAAAAAAATCTTTTTTTTTACAAGTGACTAATTTTTAATATCCTTAGAGTATATTTATTAACATATGTTAACATTAGGATCTCTGTGTGTTTGTATGTCGTGTATTTTTTTTGAATATTTCTGTAAATGATAAGAAAATGATAATTCTTTCTATTCATTTAAACATTTCTATGTTATTATTTATTTTTAATAATATATATATGTAGGTACATGTATATATATATATATATATATTAGTCTATGTACATTGACATTCCTATATATATATATATATATACATATATGTAAAATAGATTTAAACATACATCCTAGTATATACGAATATCAATTTACAACATCATAAAAATATTTATATATATGTGTATATATATATATATATATTTAATTGAATACAAATTTTTGAAATGTTTAACGTGAGCAATAAAATAAAAAAAAAAAAACAAAAAACAAACAAAAAAAAATTCAAAAATAAAACTGCATAAAAAATAATATTTCTTAAATCATTCAGTTGAATCCTTATCAAGGTTAAAAAATGAAATTGACAGGAAAAGTTTTTACTAAATGTCTCTATATATATGTATATATATTATGTATAAATATATATGTAACTATGTATGTTTATATATATATGACTTTAAATACCAAAAAACTAAATAATTTATAATCATACACATTTTTATAACAGTCACATTTGGGTATTGTTAACATTTGGTACTAACACGTGATTTTACTCAGCAAGAAAATATATATATATATATATTTTCTTCTTAAATTAATTTCATATGATATATATTTATTACATTTTAATATACATGCATATATATATTTACATATTTTTATATAAATTTATAATATTGCTTTTAAAGCTTTTCATATATAATATGTTTGAATAGGTGTATGTATGTATGTATGGATGTGATTTTAGTATAGGAAGTAATAAATAAAATAAAATAAAATAAATATGTATATGAAAAACCTTTTAGTACATTTGTTTTGAAAAATTAATTTTATATATGTATTAAGGATTAAATTTGTTTATAAATTTTAATTTATTTTTAAAAAGATTTATTTTTATTTTTTTAAATATTTATATTTGTATGTATTTATAAATTGGTTCAATTATATATATATATATATATATATATATATAATATATTAATTAATTTATAGGTGTTCAATATTTAAATTTTTTAAATTTTATCCTTTAAATTTTTGGAATATTGATTTAAAATTGGAAATATATATATATATATATAATTATATACCTGTATCAAAAAGTTGGTATATTGTAGCAGTTCTAATGCAAGTTGAAGTTCATAAACTTTGCAAAATTATCAAATTAACATACAATAATTTTATAAAATAAAAATCGCGCCAAAAAAGGTTAAAAAATTATGTATAAATATTATATAGTATACACATACATACATTTATACATTCGTATATACTATATCTAAGTTTAAATGTAATAAATGATGACAAAAACAACAGGTTGCTCAAAAAGAATAATTAACATAATTTTATAATTATGTGATTGTTACAAATGACAAGAAAATATATATTAATTTTAATTTTAGTTATCACATAGAATTATAGGATACTATTTGTAGTTATAAAATATTTTCAGATAATTAAAAATTAATGAATTAATTTAAAATAAATAAGTATTAATAATATTCCAGTTAACTTACTTTTGGAAATACTAAATACTATTTTAAGTAATTTCAGTATTTTCTGGATTTTAGTTATATGTTACCATGGAGATTTAATTTTATTTAGAATTTTTCTTAGTTTATTATTATAAAGGAATCAACGAAATGTAAATGATCGAATTGACATCGACACCGGATTCTTGATTTCATTAATCTATTATTAATTTCTGCAAGGGTAATATTATATAAGGGTTTTGCGGGTCTAATTGTTCAACTTTTTGTGCTACTTACTCTATCTGTCTGTTCCATAGATAGATGTTCGAAAAAGAAGATACTGAGCATAATAATACTACCAGGAGAATTAATCTTAATGAACACATATATATAATACGTGCAGTACTAACCCCCTTATCAAATGTTAAATAATTTCTAATTTCAAAAAAATTAAATTTCATTTCAAACTTATATATCACAGAAAAATATTACAAAAAAAAACAAAATATTTCAATCGTCAAATCAGAAATTTAACACCTTTGTACAAAACTTACAACTGAGTGGAAAAGTTTTAAAAAAAAAAAGGTTTTATGTAATTAAAAATGTGTTTTAGAACGGAGTGAGACAGAAAATTGTAATACAAAATTCAAATCATTTACAAAGTATATAACGAAAGTGTAATGATTTTTTTTACATATATATATATATATATTAAGGAGCAATGATTAACTATATATATATATAATAATTTGAGTGTAATAATTTTTTTTTACTTATACAAGTACTTTGATTGTGATTACAACGCATAATTTTTATAAAATTAAACTTGCATCAATTATCAATACTTAACCATTTATAATTATATTAATATTCACTTTTCTATTTTATTTAAGTATCAATACATATAAAAACCAATGAACTAACTAATTATACAGTTAAATTCATTTCAATATATATATATATATATATATATATAAATTGTTTAGTATGTATATACATAGAATATTATTTAATTATAGTTCATTGTTTTTAAAAATCTATTTATTGTAACTTTTAATAAAATACAAAAAAAAAAATTGTATCTAAAGATACTTAACAAATTATTATATGATAAGAATAGATAAGGATATTTTATAACAATAGAATATTATATAATTATTTTTGACGGATATCCTTTTGTCATTTTTTTTGTATTTTTCAAAAAACAAGTTTTTAGAACAATTTTTTTGGAAGGAAGTGTACTTGTGTTAACAAAAAAAAAAAAAACCATTTTGTTAAAAGGACGTGGGTAACAATGAATTAAATTGTCAAACAGTTTCATTCACAATAAACATCTTTAATTATAATAATCTTTCTAAATAAAGTTAATTATTTCTATTTAAAAATTTTTTTCTTTTGATTTTGTGTTGTTGTTGTTTTTTTTAAACTTTATTCATATTATTTACCGTTAATAAACTCTAATAAAGCTTTCTAAATTCATTCAAAAACAAAAACTACCTATAAATACTTTCGAAATTTAAATTGAAATAAGACTTTAATTTATTTGAGCACTTAATTGAGTAGAATTTTGCAATTTTCACTCGAAATATTCGTATAACAGTTTTATGTTATATTTTTCAAGTAATTTATTATGGACATAAACCGACTTTGATTTAAAGGTAAAAGAAAAGCTTGTATTTTAAAATTTTATTAGAAATTTATGTATACACCACAGCTGATTGAAGAAATGTTGAAAAATAATAGTATATACTGTAGGTATTTAAGTTAATAGGAATTTTGAATTTTAATAATAAGTTTACAGCTTTATTGTAAAAAATTTTTTTCATTAAGTACAAGTTGAGTATAAAAAGTAATTATATACTTCCAAAAATTAAGTACACTGCAAAAAATTATTATAAGGAAAATAGTAAAAATTAAGTTTAAATCAAAGTAATTGTTGAAATGTAGGAATACAGACTTGTGGGAGTTAACAAATGAAGAGCCAATAGTGAAGCAAATTACCAGAAGGAAATGGAAATGGATTGGACACACACTAAGGAAAAGTGAAGATTGCATAACAAGGATGGCGCTATGTTGGAACCCTCAAGGTGGGTCCAGAACAAGAGGAAGACCCAGAACAACATGGAGGAGAACAGTACTAGATGAAATAAGCAGATGCGAGAGCTCCTGGAACGAAATAGAAGCAGTAGCAAGAAATAAAGAAGAATGGAGACTTCAAGTTGAAGCCCTATGCTTCCTAGTGGAGTAACAGGAAAAAAAAAAAAAAAATTGTTGAACACTTTTTTTGTTCTGGAAATTAAGTTTAGGAAGAAAATTTTCATGAAAAGGGTAAATTAGAAAATAAGGATTAGAAAGGATTAGACTTGTTAAATCACTGTACTGCACTTTTGGAAAAAGTTTTTATAAATCAAATTTTGATATTGCAGATTGATTTTAAGATTTTTTATTAAGAAAATTACAATAGTATCCTTGGAAACAGGAAATATTGAGAGAGTGGAAATATCTAAGAAAGTATAAAGATGCATATGGAATAGGTACACTCAGAAAATTTTTAACAAAATTTCAGAGTTTTCTTATGTCAGAAATGTCAGATCATACTTCTTCGGTTTAGGAACAGAATTTTTATGAAAAGAGTATATTGGGAAATAAGGACTAGAAAGGATTAGACTTGTAAAAGTACTCAACTTTTGGAAAAAGTTTTTATAAATCAATTTTTTAAATTGCAGATTGTTTTTAAGGGTTTTTATTAAGGAAATTGCAACAGTATCCTTGGAAATAGGAGATATTGAGAGAGTGGAAATATAAAGATGCATATAGAATACACTCAGAAAATTTTTAAAAAAATTTCAGAGTTTTAATATGTCTGATAAATCTCATGTCTTTATAAATTAATTTTAATCATATTTTAAAATAAATGAAAAAAATAAATACTTATATAATATTTTTAAAAATATATTTTTTAATCTATATTTTAATTATTTCAAAAAAAAAAATACAATATCTTTTCCTCCTTCTTATTCTTCTTCTTCTACTTTGTCGCAATCAACAACACCTATATAAACTCGAAAAATAAAATTGCAATTAAAATTTATTATAATAAAAACGTTTTAAGTATTAAAAATGGATTTATTACATAATTTTATTTTAAGAATTATATATGTACTTTGGGTTTTACCGTTATAAAATACAAATTTTCCGAAATGTTATGATTAATGTATTAATTAAATATACAAAATTGATTGAATTTATTTACAAACGGAAATTAATATAATGATAAAATAAATGAGTAATACCTTTATTGAGAAAATCGGACGTTAAATGTTTAAGGTCAATGCGCAGAACATTTGACGGCAGATAAATTTCAAAAGATATTTACTTTTTTTTTTTTTTGAAAAATGTAAAGCCGATTTATTTATTCAAATACAAAAAAAAAAAAAAAAGTCAAAATTTGCGAAATTTATTAAATAAACAAAAAACTATTTAAAAAAAAAAAATTTGCAGAAATTGTGAATGATTTGTTTGATTTGGAAAACGTGTTAATAAACTATATATTTAATTAATAAAATATTTTAAAATTGAAAAATTTACTACAATATACGTTCGAAAATAATTAAAAGAGGCCAAACACCGACATTTGACTGTAAAATAATGGTAATGAATAGCAGATTTCGCCAAAATGATAGATCTAATCAAATTTCTTTTTTTTTAATTGAATTAATTAAAATTTGTTTTTTTTTTTTTAATTCTTTTTTAAGTCAAATCCCTTTTTTTTTTTTTTAATTATATTCTGGAATAATTTTTAATTCAATTTTTAATTAATAATTTTTTTTTTGGTTTTAGTCGCATCCATTTTAGATTGTAATTAGTTGTTGAAGTAGTCACAAGTTCGGTTTCGATATCATTTTATTTAAGCAATTTATATGAAGGTTATATGAAGGTCATTTCTAAAAAGATGGTTTCAAAAGTCAGAATCATTTATGTAATGCACAAGATCCTTCGAATCAGTGTAACACTTTTATTTACCTAAACTTCAGAATAACCCATTTAATACAAAATCATATTTGGGTGTAAGACACAAGGATTGTCATCAAAAAAATTGCATATTTCAAGGAACTAATTGATATGATGTTTATACTTTATAGTCACAAAGAAAGCCTTTATTATTTTAAAAAACTAATACAAGGTAATAGAAATTAACTCTGAAATGGAATTTAATCCTTGCTCCAAATTTCAATCAACAAAAAAACTTTTCAAAGAAAAAATATAGAATAAGTTTTAATCCAACATTTTAGCGCCACATGATTACAATGACCTTGAAGAGTAAACTATTATTAAAAAAAAAAAAAAAAACAGATTTCAATATATTTATATAAATTACAATTTATTATCTGTTTATATTTTTTTTTTATTTTTTTTTGTTCTAAAAAACTGTACTTTAACATAATTATATTATATATGTACGTATGTAATTCATGTATCTCTAAGGAATATTCTTCAAAAAAAAATTTTTTTTTTATTTTTAATTTCAGCCGGAAATAAATGTTTTATAAATAAATATTGAGTAAATCAGATTTAAGTTTAAAAAAATATTTAAATTGAAATTTAATTTCAATATGCAAATTTTTTTTTTAATATAATTAGGAATTGTATTCAATTGTGGTTTATTGAATAGTATCTTAAGTATCTTCTAGGAGTTGAGGAGTTCAGAGAAGGTTTTATTGAATTTAGAATGATTTTAATTTAAATTGAAAATTTTATAATTTAATTTAACTAGGTAAATTCCTTAAGATACATACTTAAGATACATACTTCCTTTAGATACATACTTAAGATACATTCTAAATATAAATTCCAAAAACTCCTTTCATATCCTTTTAAAATAAATTTTCAATTATAATTTTAATTATATTTTTATAATTTTGTCCATTTTTGAGTAAGTAACCCACAAAAAATTTTTTAATTAAATTATATTCTAAAAAAAAAAAAATATTTAGCAAACTTAATGAAAAATAGTCAATTTAAGATAACCTTTTTCTTGTTCGAGTTCAAATTCTGTATTAAATACAAAAAATTCTGATGATAATTTTTCTATATATAATAAATGATTTTTTTTTTTTTTTCAATTTTGTGTGTTGTGTTCTTGAACCAAAATTTTGCCCTCATTAATCTTCACTTATATATTTTTTTTTAAATATATAAATATATATATATACATTAAATATATTTCAATTTTTTATAAAGTTTAAGAAAATATATATATATAAAAAATAAAAAAACTTCTAATGCCAAATTTATATATTTAGTCGGTTAATGAATTTAAAGACCTTTTGGAAAAAAAAAAATATTATAAATTTCCATTATCTCTATAGAACTTCCGCAGATACGCAAACTTAAAAACTGATTTAAACATTAAATAAATAAAATAAAAAAAAAAAAAAAATTGTCTATTTTTTTTTTCTATTTTTAATCTTTTATTTTATTTTTTTTTTTTAAATTCGTGATTATTTCAAAAGAATTAAAAAAAAAAATTTTATTTTAGTTTGAAATATCCTTTTGAGATATTGACAGTTTTTTGTATGTATGTGACTTTGTATGTAGATAGTAAATAATACGACTTTGTAGATATTATACAATAGATTTGCATTTTTTTTTTTGGGTATAAGAATGTTTTACTGAAGAGTTTTATAAAAACAAAACCACGTGGTTAAAAATATTTACTTTAAATATCAAAACGTTTTTTTACTAAGAAAAAGTTCGGCCCATGACATGCGCAAATTATTCATATCTTTTGTTGTTATACAAAATTAAAAGGGTGGAGTTTCCTTTTCATATTAATATTTATTTTGTACAAAATTAAATTTTATTACTTTTTTTTTTTTTTTTTCGAAAATTTTGATTATTTTTTTTGAAAATTTTCAAGAATCTGGTATTTTATCAAATTTGGTCTTGATAGCTCCTACCTCTATAGAAGGTAGAAGGGGGTTGCTAAATATAATTATTAAATTAATATATCTTAGAATAATCTACTATGTATGCCCTGCTCTGTGTTCTCAAAAATAATTAGTTACTAGTAAAAATAGTAGATATCGATTGTTTGAAGAGGGGGGGGGGGGTCTAGGTGTCTAGGTGGTCTAGGTCTAGGTGAATCCTATTCAAACACCTAGACCTTGCCAACTGTTGTGTATTCTATTACTTATCCCAAAATGGAATACCCGTTGTGCATACAATTTTGTTTTTATATCATATATTGTTATATTTTACTTTATAAATTTGGTTACCATGGCGATTTTGTATAGGAATTTTTTGTTTTTTTAATTTTCATTCTAATTAATATTTGTGACGTATGCGAGAATTGAACCAATATTCCTTTTTTTTTAATAAATCATGTTCTTATCCACTATACCATCGAGAGCCCTACAACTCTTCTTACAATTTCTTGATTTTTACTTACAGAGTTCCTACACTTCCTGAATTTTAAGTAATTTCAAAAAAAAAATGAGTTCTTAATAAATCGTATAACTTATGAAATATTAATCATATAAATACTCTTAAGTTCCTTTGATTTAATAATAAGTTTAATTAAATTTTAACTTAAGTTTACTTTACTCTTCAATTCAAATTACTCGAAAACATCTTTAAGCATCTTCATATATATTACAAATCTTTACGATGACTGTAGACAATTTGTTGATTAATACATTCAAACTCTACTCAAAATTTTGCAAGTAATTAAATTGTTTTTATTTTGTCCTCAATTGTATATAAAACATTAAAAATAAAAAATCTTCTATTCTAACAAATACACACATGTACAATATATGTCATTTTTATACACCTATATAAAAAAAAATATAATTAATTAATATATATAATATATATTTTGATTATGGTCCACTCAGTAATAAAAATAAAAAAATAATTAATAAAAAAAAATTTTAATTTAAAAAAAATTAAACTCTTATTTTTTTTTTTTTTTTTTTTTTTTATTATTTCTGTAGTCCTCAGTTTCTCCTAATCAAAAGAAATAGAGATTAGTAGAGAGACACAAGAAGAGACAGAGAGTAAATATATAAGATATATTCTAAAATGGAGAGAAGATTTTCCAACTGATAACAGAAAAAATAACTGAATTTGGAACTCAATAAAACAAAAAAAAAAAAAAAAAAAAAACAAAAAACTCAACACAAAATAAAAACATAAATTTCTCTTTCAATATCAGTTATAATTTGAAATTTTTTTGTTATACAACAATAACAATTAGATTATATTTACCTTTGATATTTGTTTTTGTTTTTTACATTTTACCTTTTGTTGTTGTTTTTTTTTATTTTTTGTTGTTGTTATTGATACGACGACGATATCTTTTTTTTTCTTTCAAAACGACTGTGTAATAATTTTCATTTTTACAGTTAGTATTTATACATATACAGTGAAAGTTCTCATAAACGGACACTCACAGTTCTAAAATTTTCGTCCGTTTATTGGAACTGTCCGGTTAATAGAAAAATTTTTTTTTTATAACTTTTCTTAAATTCTTTATTAATTTTTTTAAATAACGTTTTTTCAAGGGTAAAATTATAATTGTAAAACAACATAAAAACGGTTAAATTACACACTACTTCCATTTCAGAGTTTAAGAATTAGTAGTCTTTTGAAAAAAAACTGAAATCTTTGACTGCCGTATTTTTTCCTGGTCAATTTTTAAAACATTATTTTTGAAATGTGTTTTTAAGTTTTTTATAAACTGAAATGCTGTAAGATCCTCTTTAAATGTTGCAAATTTTTTTAAACTATCAATAGTTTTTAAGACTACATTGTAGGTTTTAGTTTCCAATTCTTCAAGAACTAGTGAAATTTACCTAAAACGTATGCGTAATAAAACTAATAAACCTAATACGTGTTATTTAAAAAAAATGGAAAAATTTTTAATTCTTAGAGTATGAGTTTGCATCTTATTAATAATACATACTCTCTTCATTGCTCAGAACATTTTAAAAAAATAAGCAATAAAAAGTACCCTCTATGTATTAGGCATACATAATAGTATTCAAATCCAATTATGTATGTATTAGATTCTAATATGTAATTCTAAAAATTAGAATGCATACCTATAATTAAATGTAACATAATAGTAAATTATAATACAAAATTACATCCAACACCATATTACTCACATTAAATAAAAAAAGCTTGCTCATAAAGTAGAAGTGTCCGTTTACGGGAGATTATTTTGAAATTTAAAGAATAATTTAAGTGTCCGCGTCCGGTTATTAGAGTGTCCGGTTAAAAGAATGTGTTTTGTATGAAAAATTTAAAAAAAGAATTGGTTTTGAAAAAAACTGTCCGTCTTAAAAGAGATGTCCGCATATAAGAACGTCCGGCTAAGAGAACTTTCACTGTATATACCTATGTATATATATACCAATATACCATGATATCATAACACAGTACCATACCACTGTACACCTACTTATATGCATATTTATTGCATGCATGTTTTCCTTTTCTTTTCTTTTCTCAAATTCACCACATTTTTCTTCTACCTTTTTATTATTATTGTTGTTGTTGTTTTTTTTTAATACTTAAAAAAGTGGTGAATTTTTTTTATTTTGATCTTAATATTTTGTTTTTGTGTATAGAATATGGTAAAATATGATATGAAAAATTAGAATTCACCACAAGTAGCATATAAAAAAATTTGTTTTAAAGCTTTAAAAAGAAAAAAAAAAATCTGTAGATATTTTTTTTTTTTTTTTTTTCGGGTTGATTTTTGTTTTTTTTGAGAATTTTTTTTTGGTTTTTTTTGTTGTTTTTTTTTTTTTAATGAATATGTTGCGCTTAAACAACATATGAAAGAAGAACTCGTCGTTGATTTCATATTTTTTTTTTTTTTGTAATTTTTCACATACAACACATATTTTGTTGCTCTTGTTGCTTGCTGCTGGCTGATATTTCTTGTGTTGTGTGTAAATATTTTTGTGTAAAAGGAATAAAAATTGAAAAAAATTTTTGGTCTATGCTCAATAGTTTAGTCAACAAAAAAAAAAACAAATCAGTTTTTATTCAGTTATGCGCCGTCAACTGGTACGGACGCAAGTATTTTGCTAATATCGTCGTTTTTTTATCGTGGTTTTGTTTTTTTTGAAAAAATTAAAAAATAAAAAAAGTTAAAAAATTTTGAAAATTTTTTTAAAATTAAAACTCTGTTTCTGTTCTTTGATTTTGAAATTTTTATTTTTGGTTTGATTTTTTTGTATTTTTTTTTTTATTTATTTTATAAACTGTTGTAAATTTCGTTAATTTTTTTTTTCTACATAATTTAAATTAATTAAATATTTTAAGTACTTGAAATAATTAAAAAATTTTTTTTTTTAATTGTTTTATATTAAAATTTTTTGAGTTTTTTCTTATAAATTTTTTGAATTTAAATTAAATTTTTTGTAAAAATTAATAAATTTTGAAATTTTTTTGAATTTGTCGGTTATTTTCGCGAAACTTTTACAACTTTGATATAAATTAAAAAAAAAAATTTGGTTTTAAAAAATAAAAATCGCTTAAGTGTGCATAAAAATAGTAGTTAAAATACGAATTGAAAAATTGAAAATTTTTTAAAATCTTATGTCAGCTTATTAAATTCTTAGACATAAGGCGGTATATCCGGTGAAAAATATTTAAAAGAATTATAAAAAAAAATAAAAAAAAAATTGTGCAACATCTTAAAAAAAAAAAATTAAATATAATAAATACAATACAATATTAATTTTAAGAATATTTTAAAAAAAAAACTGAAAAGATATAATTAAAAAGTATCTATATAGTTATTTTCTTGTTTTAATTTTATTTTATTTTTTTTTTTTTATTTTTTATTTTAGAAAGAAGAAAATATTGTGCAAAAAAAAATAATAAATAAATAAATAAAGAAAAGTTTATTTTGACTTAAATTTTTTTTTTTTTAAATTAGTATTTTAAATAATATTTTTTTTAAATTAATTATTAAAATGGGGTCAATCCGGCCCCAATTAGGATTAATATGGAAATTATTAGCTGTATTAATTGTTTATAATTTAATTGGAATTCGATCGAAATGCCATGCAGAGGTAATTAATTGTGATTTTTTTTTGTAATATATTAATTTAAAAAATTTATAAATATATAATTAATAAATTATATTAATTATTATAAGGAAGTTGTTTTTTGAGTGTTTTTTAAAAATTATGTATTTTAGGATTTGGTTTTATTATTATTAATTTTAATTAAATAATTTTTAATTTTAATTAATTAAATAATTTTTAATATTAATTAATATTGATTGAATTCTTCTTCGATTAACATCGTATAAATATATTTTACGAAAAATATATTAATACGCGCAAAGTATCTTAAGATATAAATCAAAGTCAATTTAAATTAAAAATTAAATCTATATGACATTAAAAAATAAAAAAAAAATTAAAGGATAGGTTCAATTAAAACAGTATGTATATTTATAGAAAAAAACCGCATGTATAAGCAAAATTCTTTAGATAATAAGTACATACATACATTTATATATATATATACTGTGTATCAACTAAGTAATATTATATAAATAGTAATCTTATAGAAATTCAAATCATTGTTGGAATGTTAATTTGATCGTTAATTTATCAGATCATATACTATACGTGTATATTAAATCCTAGGGTCAATGGTACTTTTATTTATATATTTAAATCTAAATATACAAAAATTATTTTTAATGTAAATATACGAATTACTATACTATTTATTTATTTAGTTGTTTTCTTATATTTTTATAAAATTCAATTAAATGTTATAACTTGAATATTAAATTATAAAATTTAATTGTATATATACAGATTTTATTTTTAAAATTTATTTAATAAAAGAAATTAAAGAAAAGTATATATTATATGATTGATAACTTATTAAATTTTATTAGATAACTTATATATATATAAAAGAAATGAGGAAAAACTTAATAAAAAAATATTAAAAAAAAAAAGATAAGCGATAAGTTTTATTTTCTTACATAAAAAAAAAAAAAAAATTTATGTAAATTATATATATATGTTTTTTTTTTATTAAATGATAAAATCCTTCAGAGTCTTTTTAAGCGTTTTTTTGCTTTTATTGTCTTAACACATTTTTTATTAAAATGAACATATGCAAGATTATTTATATCTTTTTTTTAAGTACTTACATATTTTCAAAATTAGAGCACTTACATTATGCTTTTTTTTTTTTTTTTTTTTTTTTTTGAGTACATTAGTTGTATAAATAATTGTACAGTAGTTGTATAAATACTTATAGTGCATTCTTTTTTTTTATACTTATATGAATATGTTTTTTTTTTTTTAATTATTGATAAGTTTTTGTTCTTATTCTTGATCTTTTGTTATATTTTATATACAACATAATAAATTGCAGAAGGGAAATTTTAATTCTTTTTTTTTTATTAAATTTTTAAATATATTTATTTAAATAATTTTATTATTAATTAATAAGAAGATTTTATTAATAATTAGTTATTTGCAATTTTTAGTATTTGAAATTTTTATTTAAAAAAAAAAAATAATTAAATAAAAATATATTAAATTAATTTTAATATTGTTATATTAATAAATTATTAATAATTATTAATTTTATTAATAAATTCTTAATAATTATTAATTTTATTAATAAAGTATTAATTAATATTAATTTATTAATAAAATATTTATTAATATATAATAAAAATATATTAAATTAATTTTAATATTGTTATATTATTAATTATTAATAATTATTAATTTTATTAATAAAGTATTAATTAATATTAATTTATTAATAAAATATTTATTAATATAATTTTTAACATTTGTATTTCAATTTAAAAAAAAAATACTTGATTAGGTATTAATTAATTTACTTTCAAAGGTGATATTAATAGATTATTAATTAATATTAATTTTATTAATAAAGTATATATATTAATATTAATATCATTTCTAAAAATTGTATTTTATTATATATTAAATTATTTGTAATATTGTATATAATATTTATTAATAATGTGTTAATTAATACTCTGTTTAATGTTAATTAATATTGTATTTCAATTTAAATTCACAACTTAATTAAAAATATATTAATTATTTTAAATTGTAATAATAATATTAATTATTATTTTAACTGGTAATGCTAATATTAATTATTAATTAATATTTTTTTTTATAAAAAAGCATTGGCCTGTTAATAATTATATTTGTATAAAAGTTTAAAAAATTACAAAATTAAAAAACAATTTAATGACATTACCGTTCAATATATTAAAGATCATAAATTAAAATCTATTAATTAATAATAATATTCACATTAATATAAAGATATAAATTTTTTTAAAAGAAATACTAATATTAAAAATTAAATAAATTAATTCAAAAAAAAAAACTATTAATTAAATAATTAATTAATAATTAAAAAAATATATATAAAAAAAATATTTAAACATTAATATGTAAAAACCAAATATATTTTCCTAAAAAAAATTGCATATAATTATTATTAATAATAATTTTTATTAATTTCTTCACCCTTTTTTTTTAATTCTTTGTTAATTAAGTGGTTATTTTTTAATGTAAATCATTTAAATTCTACATAGTATATACTTAGAAAAACTTTGGTTAATTGTTTTTTATTATATAATTAAAATTTAACATAAAAATTTAATGTATTAATCCACTTTAACATAAAATTTAAATATTTAAGTACACAATAGTACAGAATTTTTTTACCAATTAAATTCATTATTATTTATTAACTATCGTTAAGTTGATTAACAAAAGTACTTATTTTATATGTAATTGAATTTACAAAAAAAAAAAAAACGATTATTAATTTTCATAATGTTGACAATTGAAATTATGTTGAAAGAAATTTTGAACTTAGCAACAATGATTTTCTTTGTACGTGACTTTAGTTCTTTATATTTATTAAAAGAACTTAAATTGAATATCAATAGAACAGAATATAATGTGATATTTATTAATGAAAAGCTTATAAATTTTGACGAATAATTAGACGAAAGTTCGAAATATTTAAACGAAAGAAAGTTATTTAATAATAAGAAGTAACATTTTTAACTTAAGTGAAGGCACTTTTACTTTAAGTGATGATGTTATAATAATAAACATTTTAAATAATAACTGAACTCTTTTGCTTTTATATTTTTATTAAAAATGCACTTAAAATAAAAAATTCAGCACTTAAAGCAAAAAAATTTCAATTAATATAAAAATTTTTTACTTAAATTAAAAATATCTTCAGTCAAAGTAAAAAAGATAATTAAATTCCATTAGACACTCTTTTTTTTTTTTTGAAATTTAATACCATCTGTGAGATATAAATATGAATTAAAATAATTACCACTTATTTGTAATTTAATGACGAGTCATACACTTTAATTAAAAATTTTAAAATAAAAAAAAAAAAAAACAAAATTAAAGGTCGATATTCTTACCCGTAATATATAATTTGCTTGCAATTTTCTAATATTTTGTTTTTATTTGTTTTTTTACATTTAGCTCTTAAGATACTCTATATATACATTCTATATTCATAAGTATCTTAAGTATTTAATAAAGCACTAACAAGATTCTATTAATATATAATATGTTTATTATATTCATAACAAAATAAAAAAACTGTTTAAAAATAAATATAATTAGTTTTATGATATTAAAAAAGCAGAAAATTAGAAAAAAACAAACAAATAAAAGAAAAATAAATGAAAATTCATTGCGTGAAGTTGAGTCATTTCCTTTTGACTCCTTCAAATTAACACAATTCTTTAAATTGACGGAAACTTTTTTCCTAAATATTGAAAAATTTTTTCATTTTCAAAAGTTCATTATAAAATTGGAACTCCCAAATGTTTGCAAATTTCTTTTAAAATTATAACGTATACAGAAAAATTGTGTATTAAGAATTTGAAAAAGGATTGAAAGGATTAATGGCCTTCTAAATTCAAAGACAATGCTTCTGTATTAAAAATTATTGTATAGGAAATGATAGCTTTTTTAAAGATAATTAGGTAAGCTTTGTTCATTTGATGTTTTTTAGTGTTTGCCATAATAAAAACTTTTGAGAGATCTAGTAATTCCAAAAGTATGACTTTATTTTTTTAAAGGCCTGGATTTTGTATTGGAAATTATTGTAGTGAACAAGAATGGGAGTTTGTTGTACAAATATTAACAAATCCATTAACTTAGTCCATTTATAGTTTTTGTTTTAGCCCATTTAGTGTTTGCCATACTAAAATCTTTTGAGAGATCTAGTAATTCAAAAGGTGTAATGGCTTTATTTTTTTAAAGGCAATGATTTTGTATTTAGTGGACAAGAGAAGATCAGTATAGGAATTTTTTGAAAAAATATCAAAAATCTGAGCCCATTTGATGTTTTTTAGTGTTTGATTTCTAAAAACTCTCAAAAGATCAAAAGTTTGCAAAGGTGTAATGGCCTTATTATTAAATGACTATGCTTAAGTATTTGAAATTATTGAAGTGGAAAAAAGAGAAACAAAATAGGATTGCGTTTTTTAGAATATTATAACATCTTAGAACATTGGTTGTTTTAAGGTTTAACTTTCTAAAACCTGTAATCAAGAGTTTTAAAATTCGCACAGTATTGAATGGGTAATGGCTTAATTTTTAAAGACTATGATTTTGAACATTTTAGGGAAGTCATGTCATCATTATAATCACGCCTCTGGGAAGTTAATATTTAAAAAAATTTGTTGTTTAATTAATAAATTTTGCGGTTTTCCTTCGCTGAAATATTCAAGAGCCATTTAGTATAATAATAATTTGGAACTTCCTACTAACCAGATTAAGGTCACCTCAATAAATTGAGAATAATCAATAAAAAATTATTTGTTCAGGATGTGTGTGTATATAGTATCTGAAGTCTTTAATACTATTTTTTTTTCAAATTTTTCTGAACAGTTCAATGAAATTACTCAGTACTAAATTTAATTTCAATTAAAACTGTTTTTCGAATTCGAATATGAAAATCATGAATTTATTATAAATATCCTATAATTTGTTGA
>OY720445.1:88540187-88563291 GCA_963082915.1 Dolichopus griseipennis | reverse complement strand
CATAATATACAAAGTACATATATATATATAATATACAAAAAAAAATGTAATTATACATTTTTAATATATATAATATGAAATAAGGTTCATTATGTACATACAAGTGTAAATAATTTTACATATTATTATATGTATACATGAATGTTTTAAAATTTTTAACATATGAAATTAAAATTATAATTTATTAATCTTTAAAATTGTATAAGATTTAGAACTTTTCATCATCTGTAAAACAACTGTTTGAATTTAAGATTTAAATCGATTAAAATATATATATATATATATATATAATATATGTATATACGTATATATAACATACGTTTACAATGTACTTATACAATAAAAAAAATTTTAAAACCAAAACCAAGTCGTCTTGAATTTTAAATTAATATTGTATATATATATATATATATGTATATATTTTAGTGTAAAATATGTATTTTTTGTTGTTGTTGTAAAATCCAAATTTTTTTTAACACAGTCAATTTATAATTAAAATTTTCTTGTACAAGTTTAAAGAATACTAGAGTAGAACTGCTAGAGAACTTAAACTTTAAATAAATTGACGTCCATTTTCTTTGTATATAAATTTTTTGCAAAAATGTGTTCATTTCAATGATTATGAACCCATTACAATGAAATGAACACACAGTACACACATATAAAAAGTATGGAAACATTAAAAAACATTAAAAACAACAATTTAAAAAAAAAATATCCAAAACCAAAACTAATTAAACAAAAGGAACACGTGCAATATTGAAAGAGAATTAATTTAAAAAAAAAAAAAAAACAAGTGATAAAATAAACCAGGGGTTCACATATCCAAAATTACATAGTTTCTATATTTATACAATAAAAGCCCAATGTAATTAGGAAATCAGTGAACATGTGATGAACAGTACTGTTAGAACTTAAATATTAACAGTATTACATAGGAACCTAAGTTACTGAATTTTTAAAATTGGTAGTTTTTACTTATTAAGAACTAATATTCCTTGAGTAGGGAAAGTTCCAAAATATTTTTTAAGAACAAACTTATGTTAATTCTTAATGATCAACCCAATCCCAAATGTTTCAGATTCTAGAAATTAAATAGTGACTTCCACCAAAATTGGACATCTAATCAAATTACAGGAGTTGAAAAATAAGAAAGTTTTAATTTAATGACCTCTTACAGCTCCTCATAACAGTGAGCTTTTTAATTTTTCACTCACTAATTTCTAAGGATCTAAATTTTTTCCCAAATTTAAAGTTTTTAACTTAAGCTGTTTAAAAGATTTAAGGGCACTAAAATTTCACAAAAATTGAGTTTAACATAACAGTAAATTAAAGTACCGTATGTCATCATTTTATTCATTATTTTATATTTTATAAAGCTGTTAAGAGGAGCTGTCCTTGTATAGAACTTATAAGAGCATGCCTTATATAGAACTCTTCCAATAACAATTTAAGACTTTTCCAAACTTTGGGAGGCTTTGTGGGTGTGGTTTCATATTTGGGGGTGGAGCTACAGAAAAAAATTGTTCCATTAACAATTACCGTAGTTTAAATTCCTTTATTTCAAATGATCTAGAACTTTTATAAACAAACGAACGAACAAACGGACGGACGGACGAACAGAGTTTAACTATAAATAGGAACTTTTTTTGTTTTTGAACAACGTTCTTAAAAAATATTAGACGCTTATTTGATTTTAAATTACCATTTACTAATAATATAATATAAATATGTAAAATAAGAATATTCTTAAATGGAAAATTATCAAAGTTAATTTGATTGCAAATTGACATTTATGAATTAAAGACATGCATACATTCTGATATTAGTTATTACATACTCTTAAAGTTATATCTAATAAATAATAAAGTTTTTGTTACTTTTAAAATAAAATTACAAATTTTGCAAAAAAAAAAAAAATTCTTTTATGTATTTTTAACAAAGTATAAAAATTAAAAAAAAAACTTTCAAATTATTTCTATGAAGCAGTTAAATTAGTTATAAATTTTACAAATTATACTTAAAGTTTATACATTACATATGTACATATATTTATTGTAATAAGATACACACATTTTTCAAAAATATTTTTTTTTTTAATAATTTAAAAAAAAAAATATTTAAAAGTAATAAGAATATGTATATATACATATGTGTATCTTAAGATACTTTTTTTAGTATTTAACCCAAAAATTAAAATGTATATAAAACAAAATTATATTTGATTGGCTGTAAAATTAAAAAAAATAGTTAAACAAATTAAATAATATATATGTATATATATATACAAAAAAAATTATATGGTTATCAAATAGAAGTTATGGTGTAAAATTACATAAACTTAGAATAAAATATATAATAGAAGTATCTATAGATTTCTAATGAAAAATTTTGAATGAATGAAGTTAAAAATTTAAAAAAAAAAAAACAACAACTAGACTAGTACCCGAAAAAAATTTTACTATTTATTGAAAAAAATGCAAATGATATTTAGAGAATTAGGTTAATGTGTTCCTTTGAATTAAAATATGGTATGTGAATTAAAATAATATTTCAGATGTAATTAGATATGTATATGAATGGATCTTATGTATATCATATACATATATATATATATATATATTTTAAAAATCAAAAAAACCGATGAATAATCAAAATTTAGTGGAAAAGAATTTATTAAGTAATTCATATTTAAATAAAACTTCATCTAAAAAAAAATTTGGAATCTTCAGGGATTTTCTAGAACATTCACGAAGTCATGAAGTCATGAATAATCCATGCATCATTTGTGAAAAAGAGGGGGAAATGATATGGACATAATATGTCCTATGGTTATACTTATAGACTCTAACTTATGCTTAGACTCTTGTGTAAGGTCCTGATGAAGAATAATTTCGGGTGGGGGGGAAATTTTAAGAATCTTTTCTGGAGTTTTAGAAAAGAGTTAGAAAACAGAATGGATCTTTGACAAAATTCCCATATTGGATCATAAATCTTATTTGCAAAGGGTAGAATGTCAGAAATTCACCCTTAATTGGTATTAAATATTAAATCGTATGTACGGATGAGGACTTTTTCTAAAAATTAAAGAGGTAATACTTAAAAAAAATATAAATCAAATTAACCCTTTAAGGAATTAGTGTTTTTTTTTCTCAATTTTATAAAATTATTAAATATCTTTACAGTTATATCGAAATTTATGGAACTAGAATATTCTAATTATTAAATTTTTAAATATTAATTATAAAAGTATATTTTTTGGAAGTTCTAGATTTAAATATACCGGATAATAGATCCGGCTCCCGACTACTGTGTAATTAAAAAAAAAAACCCCTGTAATAAAAAAATTTCGGAAAAATCTTAAAACATTTGGCAAATTAATTTAGAACTCTGAACTATATATATATATATTTGTTTATTAAAAAAAAAAAAAAGAAGAGATTTGTTTAAATCTATAATAGATATTTAGATATTTTTTAATGGTAACACACGTACTCTAGATACATATATATACTGTTTTTTAATATAGTACAAGTCTACAAAAGTTTTTTTTTTTTTTTTTTTTCATAAATAAAAAAAAAAACAAAAGTAAACAACATTTCATATAATAAACATTTCTTTTAATTATTTGATTATTTGGAACTAATTACGAGACTGTTAACGGATGCTATAGTTTATTTTAATTCATACGTTTTTATGAAAAATTTTTTTCCTGAATTTTTTTTTATAATATTGATTGAAAATTGAAATAATAATGAAATTTAATACTAGAAAAACTAAAATCCAAAATGTTTGATTTGTTTCCAACTTCAAAAAATAACATTCTGAACTTTTGTTATAAATAGAGTTGAACAGTCGAATGTATCAGAATTTTATTTTTAGTCAAAAATTTTATCATATTTTTATATATATTTTTTGCGGGAAATGTTTATGAATTTTGCATTTTCAATTATTGAGTGCGAACTTACCCCCTCATGTACACATACAAGTATAATTACATATTTTATTTAATATGCAATAAATAATATAGCAAAAAAAAAGAAATATTTGACGTAATTTTGATGAAAAACATTGTATATTTGACAGAGGAACAAAAAAAAAAAAAATGGGCGAAAGTAATTAAAAAAAATTTTATTTTTGGGAAAATGCGTTTTTTTTTTTTGAATTTATTTTTAAAAATTAAAATTTACCAAATTTTTGAAATTTTTTTTGGTAATATTAGACATTTCGTCATTATGACACATTTTTTGTAAATTAAAAATTTCATTAGCTATGCAATAAATTATGCAAAATAATTATTGAATGAATTTAGATTTGCAATTTAGTTTTTAAATTGTATATTGGAAGTTTTTATATAAGTTTGGGAAGATTTTAAGGTTTTTAAGAAATTAGACTTGAAGGGGTTAATTAGATTTTGCAATTAGAAATATACAAATGGAAGTTATAGAATATATTTATTGGGAGCCTCTTAAGAAAATATTTTAACTTGTATTTTATGACCCAAATAAGTTTAATTTAAGCTTGACTTAATTGTCAATCAGTTTTGTAACATATGTAATATGAAAAACGCTTTTAATAAAATATCTTTAACTATTTACTTAGCCTGAAGAAGTTTTTCAATTTTTTTTTGTCTTTAAATCATTTACAGATCAGATATAAATTTTGACCATATCTAATAATTTTGTTTTATTGGTGTCACCATATGTAAAAGGGCCAATGTAAATTTCCCAAAAAAAAACATGATAATGAATATTATTAACAAAACAAAAAAAAAATTAAGATGATTAACAATCTTCCCGCCTTCTTTAATTTAAATTTAATATAATATGTTAGTATATAAAGCACCCACAAATGAAAGTTGATATATGTATATCTACTACCGAAATATATTACATTTAAAATTTATTTCTTCATAAACATTAATTTATTAAATACTTTAAATATAAGTATACAGGGTGATCCTAAAGTAACAGCATAGCTTTGTGCAGTTGAAGAGTACCAATTCAGGGCAGCAGTTTAATCCATAAAACTCCAAGCTAAGCTGAGGCTGTTCTAGTTTTTAAGATATGGAACTTGGAGGTTCAAATAAATAATATACATAACACTATACTTTTACGTGTAATCAATGTAAGTAATTTAGTGGTACATATCTAGTGTAGTCAATTAAGAAACACCCTGTATATGAATACAAAAGTGTCGACCAACTTAAAAACATCTTAAGCAATAATTCTATAATATAATCTACATTCAATATAATATTTTTATCATCTTATATGTAATTTGCCTTTAACTATCCATTAATAATTGACAAAAAAAAACACAACAACAATTTTTAAAATATAATTTATATCTATTTTATTTTATTTAATTTTTTTTTAAACATTTTTTAAACGGTTATTAATATTTACCAATTAGAGGCAATTCCAAAATACAATATATATACAATCCATTAAAACAATTTTTCTTTATTAATTTTTTTTTTTTTGAAATTTAAATAAAAAAAAAATTTATTGTAAAAATTTGAAGAAAAAAAAAAATATCAAAAATAAAAAAAAACAACAATAACAAAAAAAAAAACCAAATCACAAAATAAAAATTTATCTTCATTTTAAAATTTTAGGTCAAATTAATTAATAATGTTTGATGTTTAATGGTTTGTTTGTTGCTTCTGAAATTAAATCTTATATTCTTTCAGTGTGACAAGTGTCATAATTGTCTTTTTTTAATTTTTTTTTGTTGTTGTTGTTTTTTTTCAATTCTGTCAAAAAATATATATTATTATACCAATTCACAATATGTTATGTTACTTATGTACTTATAAACAAAATTCACCCCATTTTTAATTGAAGTTCAATAGTCTTTAATCATTTTAATATAAGTATATGTATATATACAGAATGTATATATATATATATATACAAATTATATTAAAAATAAAAAAAAAATCTTTTGTTCATCATATATAAGAATAAGTAACCATTTAAAAATGAAATTGAGATCTAAAATGAATATGATGTCATCCCAATTCCCAATGACTTTAAAATAACTGAAAAAAAAAATGAAATTTCTAGGGAAATGGTGAATGATTAAAACACAATACAATAACAACAAATTGAAATGACTAAAAATAAAGATTAGTTTCTTCAGTTTCTTTCAGACATCGGACAAAATATTAAAGTAATACAAAATATATATAGCTAATATTATAAGATTTTCGTCTTATTTTGCTGTCTTCTGTTTCATTTTAACGAATTTTATTTATTTTTTTTTTTTAAGTAAAAGTATTTAAAAAAAAAAAATAAAAACAAGAAGAAAATCAGAAAAATAAAAAAACAAAGATTAAAAGACACATGTGTTGAATTGTTGTTCTGAGTTGAAGCCTAGGATGTATACATTCATTAATGCAAAAATTTATTTTGTTTTTTTATTATTATTATTATTGTTTTTTTATTACACAATTTTTAGCACATTTTCAAAAAATTTTGTAAAAATGTGCCTATACAGTTTCAATCTGTCCATCCGTCCGTCCGTCTGTCTGTCCGTATGTTTACAAAAACTTTTACATCGTTTGAAATAGAGAAAAGAAATTTTAACCACAAGTAGGTATTTCGTATATTCTTCTACGAAATAATTTTTTTATGTAGCCCCACCCGTTACGGAGCTGCAGCCCCCCAAAGTTGGGAAAAGCTCTATATTCAAATTGTTATAACAAGAGTTCTATTAAGTGTATTTTCAATCTGAAAACGGCAAAAGATAGCTGGTTTTATAAAATTTTTAAATTTTCTTAAACTTTTAAAGACAAATGCTTAGGGTTGCCATACGGTACTAAAATTTACCATTATGCAAAACTCAATTTTTGCAAAATTTTTGGCCCCACATATCTTCTATACGGGCCAAGCTAGGGTCTTGAAATTTTGGGAGTAGTTAGATCCTTAGAAATAAGTAGAAGTCGTTTAACAGTTTTTTTTTGTCACGTCCCCTGTTTTACAGCTATAAGGGCCCGAAAATTGAAATTTTGCTATTTTTAAACACCTGTAACTTAGTCACCAACGTATATACATATTTCCTAAATTAAACGATAACATTGAAGCTTCAACATTATATTCCGATAAAATACTCAGTATGTAATAATATACACTATATTATTTTGAAAATGTGCTTTTTTAAAAACCCTTGGTTTTTTTCATCACTTGTTTTCATTTATTTTTACTTATTATTATTATGATTTAGTGTTATAAGTTTTATATTAAATGGTATTCATATATAAGTAGAAGACAATATGTAAAAGTTAGGAAGTTTAACCCTTTTCGGATTTAATTTTTATTTCCGAATTTGTATGTTGAAATATATTTACATATTGTACTTAAATTAATGTTTTAAGTCATAAATTAATTAATTTATTTAATATTGTGTAAGAAAATCATATTAAAAATTATTTAACTTAAGTAGAACGACTATTAATAAGTGAAGATCATTTAGTTTGGTCATATATATGAGATCTAAGATATCAAATGACTTAAATTAATCTGTGCAACAGCGCATTTTTTGTAAAGAAGCTGTTTTGAGCTGAAAATTGAGTTGAAAAGACTTTTTAAATAATACAAATCTTATTAAACTTTCAATTTGTCATAGAAATAGTTATAGAACCTAAGGTAAAGTGTTCCTCCTATGATATGATAGAAGGTTCATATTGTAGAAGAAGTTATTGAAATTTTTACGAAGGAATTGTAACAATTCAATTCACAGACCATTTCTGTAATTATACCCGTATGACTATATAGTCAAAGGGTATAATAAATTTGCCATTAAGTTTGTGACGCAGAGAAGGAGGAGGGGGAGGGGATATAGATTCAAGTGTATGGATTGTTTCAGGATCGAAAAATAAATCGATTTAGCTATGTATGAAACTAAAAGAGCTAGAATCTTGAAATTTTCGCAAATTCGTTTTTTAAATCCAGCCATTTTGGTCCATGGGTTCGGGTAGCTGCTATACAACTTCTATTTTTATATGAGTATTACTCTGTACCTATTACAGCTCCGTGTCTGAAATTTTGCCAAAAGTAGTTTAATCCAAAGGCCAAAGTTTCTGCAAAATTTGGTTGGTCTACTGAAAAGGGTTCGAGTAGCTGCCATACAGCTCCTTCTTTTACATAAGTATTTCACTACACTCAACAAAGCTGTATGTTTGAAATTTTGCCAAAAGTAATTAACCGGATTATATAATGTTTATATTACGAACATACGGGTATCCCAGAGTTGACACAGTCTACTCTACCACACTCTTCCTCGTTTTTAATATAAAGGACTACGCAAGTTGAAGCAATTTCTAGAAATTTTTTTGGATGAAATGTTCAGTTTGGTCCCACTGAGAAATTCTACAAAATGAACAAAGGACATTCATTAAGAGAATTTCGTGCAAAAGTTTTCCTAAAAAATTGGGGGCACTTTAATAAAATAAATTATTAATCAATTCTACTTTAATAAGAACAAAAAATTTAAATAAATTAATTATTTTGTACAGATGTATTGAAAGGATTCAAATAAATTGTTAATTTTATTAAAAATAAGGCCAACAGATACTTAAAAAATATGTTCTTTTATTCATATTAAAATTTAAATTAAATTTTAAAAATTTATATTAATTGAAATTAATCAAATTGATTGAAAATTGTTTATTAAAAACCACTCAATCTTGTCAAAAATCAAAAAAATTGAAAATAAATTGTTTTTTTTTTAAATCAAAATGGGTTAAAAAAATTTAATATAGAATCAAGTTAATTAAAAAACAAAAATTTATCTATTTTGTTAGTTTGATTTTTTATTAATATATCGCATTTTAGATGAATCTACTTTGTATATATGTAATACATCTATATGTATATATATATTAATATTTGAGTATAATGTGATAAATCAATTCAATTTTAAAGTCTACAAATAAATAAATTAATACATAAGTATTGTTTTAAATTAAAAAAAATGGAATTATTGACTTCGGATATTACAAAAAAATTTTTGTTAAAAATTAATTTGTTAAATTTAAAATGTTTATAAATTAAAAATTGGATGATCAACTTGATCTATATTTAATTTTATGATACAATATATGGAATTTAAGGAATATTTTAAAAGTTGTAGGCTCCAAATTTAAAAATTGATGAAAAATACATTCTAAAAATTTAATTGATTTAAATTAATATTGAATTAAATTATTAAAGTAGAGGCTAATAATTGATATGATTCATTAGATACATTATGTGAATATTTTTAATTTAAAAAAAATTTTTAAAAGAAGATTTAAATCTAAGTTTTCAGTAGTTCTATATGGGTAATCCCCGAAATAAAAAAAAAACAAAATCTTGAAAAATCTCGAATTAAAAATTATTTGTTTTCGAATTCATAAAAATTCTGCACTGAATATAAAAAGTGGAATGATTACTTTTAAAATATTAGGGCTGGGGGGTACAATCCCAAGATTCGCCTCTAATGTATTAGATAAACATATAAAATCCTGATTTTGTATTCTTAAAAATTCTGCAATGAATATAAAAAGTGAAATGATTACTTTTAAAATATTAAGTGCGGGAGTAGGGGCTTCGGTGGTGCAGTGGGTAAGCATTTGGCTTATTAACCGAGGGGGTCCGGGTTCGATTCCCGGTCAGGTCATACAATATTTAATTAAAAAAAAAAATAATTATTGAAAAATAATTTTTCTTTACGAATCCCCATGGTGACCAAATATAATATAAATATACAAATATATAATATAAACAAAATAAATAATATAGTAGTTATAAATAAATAGAAAGTATTTAATGAGGGGTTGCACAACGGGCCGCAAGGCCTAGGTGTAAGGGAGACTTGCTTTCCCCCCCCGTCTAAACAACAACAACAACAAGTGTGGGAGTACAATCCCAAGATTCCCCTCTAATGTATTAGATAAACATATAAAACTCTGATTTTGAAATCAATTCCAAAATTCCTTTTAATTCAAAATTTCGAATTAATATACATATATATATAAACATTTTTAATGGATAGTACCCTAACTTTCAATACTACTCGAAAAATTTTTGATAATTCAAGATTTTATTTTTCGGAATAATGGAATGACCCAAATCAATATAGATATCGAATTAAATACCTTTTAAGACAGGACAGAGAAGATATGTCATGAATTTTGCTTTTATTAAGTCTCTAATATGCTTAAAACCGCTCACGTTCAAAATATTTTATTGTAATAATAATATATAGGGATTATAAAGATTAGAATACATGTGTTCATTAATATTAAAAACTGTCAAAAAAAAAATCTTTCTGAATCATATTATTAAATTATGGTCTGTATTCGATTAAGTATTCAACAAAAGTAATCATTTTTTTTGTGAGTGATGAATTTTAGAAATGATTTTTAGATATGATTACACATTTTTGCAATATTACTAATAACTCAGAACTCTAAAAAAAATTATGTCATCATTTTAAATGAATTTGTAAATAATTAATAAGAATTTAAGGACATCTTAGACTATAGAACATGTACTAATTCTTTTAATTTTAATATTAATAAATTTCAGAAATTAATGCCTCAGGTTTTGTTTAAGTGGCTATAATTGTTCTTATAGATCACCTCAATGTCAGACACCATAATTTGAATTTACATATTTAGTCCATGTTATCTCATTTTATTTTAAAATATAAAAAGTATCTTTTTATTATGCAGAAATTGTTTTATTGAGCTCATTCTTATTTATATATGTATATATATTTATTGTATATTATATATATAGTATATATAAGTACAATGTACTGACATTCCAAATAAATTCCAGTAGTATTAATCGTCAGTGTTAAAATAGACATTTAAATAATGCATTATGCAAATCGATTTGTACCATACAGAATTATTAGTAATATTGATTTATAACATTTTATAACACTTATTTTTTAAATTAGCGTGGAAAAATAAAAAAAAAAATATAAATTTATTTATCGTTATTAGAATAGCAGAACTGTGTTTAATAGAAATTATTTAAATTTCCTTCTAAAATGAAATTTTTTATAATGTTTTGACAATTAAAAATTTGCCTCACGAATAATCGGTAACGCTAGCCTAAATTTTAAAATAGACCATGCGTTTTTCATTAATTTAACTTTCACTCCTCTTAGCATAAGTCAAAATATTGAAGCCATGTCTTTTATTTATAGATATTTTCTAAACAGCGAAAGTTGTTGTATTTGAGAGAGGCCTCCAAAATGCCCATTATGGTCATGCGCATTTATTTATTACTTCTATCTAATGTGTTCCCCTCTGACTGAAATTTTGCATTTTATAATTTACAAATAGTAATATACTTGCGTTTTAAAAGGAAGTCATGCACTTTCGTAACCTTTTCAACCCCGAAACTCTAGCTTATTATCCCATTACCCTCCCAATTACTCTCCCTACTAAACAAGCCTGCATTAGTTTTTGTACATAAACTGATCCTAGAATCCGGGTGAGTTGTAAAACCAACAAAATAAGAAGGATATCTTAATATGGCCCGACATTTTATAACAAATTAATAACTTAACCAAAAAAAAAAAAAAAATACCAAAAACAAATTGATTGAAAACTAATAATAAACTATAAAAACTATTTTTATTAATTTCACGTAATAATAAAAATTAAACAGACATATCTGTTATATGTAATATATATATATGTATATTAATATGTAATTTGCTATTTTAAGTTTTTATGAAATACAAAATAAATTTTTCTACTTAATTTGTTATGAATTAAATAATCAAATCACGTCCCAAAAGAAGCCCGCCCATGTATATACATATCTTTCACATAAAAAACTTAAATTTAAACGAAAATGAAAGTATTAATGTAGTTTTTTGTTTGTATGTCATTGTTTTTACAGAAAAAATTTTTATTAGGTTCTAACTAACAGAATATTAATATTAATTTTTGGTTTGTGTTCTTTTCTAAAAAAAAAGCCTAATTTTCTTTTTTTATTAAATTCTTTGCCAAATTATAAGTTTAATGTTAATTCTTTGGTTTTGAATTTAGATTTTAACTTTTATTTAATTAAAAAATGACAAAAAATTAATTTTTAAACATTTTTTAGTATTTTTAATTTAATTGAAGACTTTTTTACTTTAACTGAAACTGGTTTTACTTTAGTATTTAATATATAATATGTAAGGGATTATTTAGTCGTATACGTATATATACAAATAATATATGACATGCATTACAACATGAATTACATAAATAGCTCTTTAGGTATTTAAAATAAAAATGTCTTCACTTAAAGTAAAAAATCTTATTTGAAAATTAAAATTTATTTACTTAAAGTAAAAAGAATTTTTTTAAAATAAATTATCTTCACTTACTATAAAAGTTGTAAGTGAAAATGAAAATGCTTTCACTTGAAGTAAAAATATTTTCATTTAAAGTAAGTGAAAAAAAAAAAATTCGTTCACTTAAAGTAAAAATATTTCCTTTTAAAGTTAAAATTTCTTCACTTAAAGTAAAAAATCATATTTTAAAATTAAAATTTATTCACTTCAAGTAAAAAGTACTCATTTGAAATAAATTATCTTCACTTACTACAAAAGTCATTACTTAAAATAAAAGTGCTTTCACTTAAAGTAAAAATATCTTCAATTAAAGTAGAAGATCATCATTTGTAATAAAATTTTCTTAACTTAGAATAACGTCATAACTTAAAATAAAAATGTCTTCAATTAAAGTAAAAATAGTATACACACTAAATATGTTTGATTATCAAACAAACTCTGATTCGTGTTGCAAACGCCTTACACTTCTTTTAGTTTAAAGGTGCTAAAAATAAATTTTACTCCGTTTTATTTAACCGTTATGTAATATCGGTAAATTTTTTTTACTTAACTGAGAAAACTAAACCAGTTCTAAAAAAATATTCTTTGTATTTAAATATAAACATATACGTAAACTTTTTGATTAATGTTTAATAAATCACAAGTTAAGGTAATCAAAAATAAAGAACAAAATTGTTTGTTTACCACAAGTGCACTTAAGCTTAAAAATTATAATTTATTGTATCTAAACTCTTTTTTTATAATTTACTGTTTAAAAAAGTTTTATTAATTCAATTAAATATCGTCTTAAATTACATTAATTTTTTTGACCACATTAATAAAATACCTTTGTCGCTTACAGTAAAAAAGTATGTAAGAAAAGAACCGATATGTCAAGCATGGGTAACCACAATTTAAATATATATATATATATATATTGTGGTTTTTCATTATGCGAATTATTATGCAAAGCAATTATGATCGCTTTAATATTATTTTGTTCCATGTGCCAACAAATGGGTGCTAAGAACTTTGTCCAATAATAAACTCAATTTGTACTGAATTCCAATTTTGGATGGTTCTATATCCAAATTTTGTTATTAATAATCTAATTACCTTATATGCGGTGCAAAAATTAAGCGAATTTACAAGCTCAAAATTTCTAAATTAGTTTCTACCTATGCACATTTAAAACTAATTGAAAATTTTTGGAAAAGTTGTAATTAATATACATTATTCATTTATATATGAAAAAAATTAGCCTTTTATTTCATAAAATTATTTTATAATTTCTCATAAAATTATCTATTAATAAATTTGGATCATATTAATGGTATTTGGCATATTCAAAGTAATTTAAACTTATTAATTACTTTAATTTAGATATAAATAGCACCAATAAAGAGCATTTCTCTTAATAATTAAAAATGTCTTTCAAAAAACGGATTCTGAACTGATAAAAGAGGATGATTAACTACTAACAAAGTGACCACAAGTCTTCAGAAAAAAATTTCGCATAATAATCTGTTATAAACTCCAGTTAAACAGAATACCTAACCAACTATGGAGCATATGCAAGGATGATATCGTATTAAAATACAAATAACCTAGAAATAACTAGAAAAATCCCTAGAAATAACTGGAAAACCCCTAGAAATAATTGAAAAATAACGGTATTGATAGAAAAAGTGAAATAAACCAGTCATTGCTAAAATTTAAAGCCTTTTGGATAAAATTCAAACACATGAATAGGTTTAGAAGACACCCATTCCTTCCCAAAAGAGTTCTAAACCGCTAAAATAATAATTAAAATCTAAAATTTGAAAAATAACAAAAATGTCGTTTATAACAAAATAACATTAAGATGCAATTATGTAATAAGGCAATTTCTATATTAAATAAAATATTCATATATTAAAAATATTACAAAATTGCATATATAGGGGAAAATTATTCCTGAATCCTATTTAAAACTATTTTATTTTATATGTGATATATGTATTTATTACATAATATAAGTATAGACACACACATATCTATAGATTTCTCTTACCTTCTGCAATATTAAATAATAATTGTATATGATAAATAATATTTAAACAATTTAAACTTAAAATAAAATTCTAAAATTTTATTGTGACTCCATAAATAATATCTATACTAAATAAATTAAAAATCGGTCAAAAAAGTTTTTTAATAAAATAATAAAAAAAACAAATGCAAAAAAAAAAAAATTATATTTAAAATAAAATAAAAATATCACATTTCAAGACCAATTAAAAAAACAACAACAGCGAACTTTTACAACTTTTGTTCACTTCGTTATTTAATTGTTCTTTCCTCTATATTTTATTCGACTCGAATATATAGAAATTTTTTTTAATACTTAATTTAAAAAGGATATAAATACAAAAACAAAAAATATTAACCGTTGTTTTTTCAAAAAATATTCCTCCAATATTTTTTTTATTTTATATAGATAGGTATGTATGTCTGTATAATTTATAAAATATTGAGTCCATACAAATGTGTTATACCATAAGATTTTTAATATGAAAAATGTTCTCAACTTTTAAGGATGAATCGTCCTTTCATTTTTTTTTTGTATTTTTGTTTTTATTGTTTTAGTAACTACGAAGATGAAGAGAATAAATTATAATATTAAGTATGTATATATATATTTTTTTTTAGGTATATAAATATGTGTATACAGTGAAAGCTCTTATAAACGGACATTCACGGTTCAAAAATTTTCGTCCGCTTATGAGAACTGTCCGGTTAATAGAAAAAATTTTTTTATAACTTTTCTTAAATTCTTTATTAATTTTTTTTATAACGTTTTTTCAAGGGCAAAATTATAAAGGTAAAACAACATAAAAACTAAACAAAAATTCAATACAGATTAACATTATTTGTTTAAATTACATACTACTTCCATTCCAGAGTTTAAGAATTACTAGTCTTTTGAAAAAAAAATGAAATCTTTGACTGCCGTATTTTTTCCTGGTCAATTTTTAAAACATTATTTTTGAAATGTGTTTTTAAGTTTTTTATAAACTGAAATGCTGTAAGATCCTCTTTAAATGTTGCAAATTTTTTTAAAATATCAATAGTTTTTAAGACATTGTAGGTTTTAGTTTCCAATTGTTCAAGAACTGGAGAACTTTACCCAAAACGTATGCGTAATAAACCTAATACGTATTATTTTTGAATAATGTAAACATTTTTGATTCTTAAGAGAGCGAGTTTGCATCTTATTAATAATACATACTAATACTCTCTCTTCTTTGCTCAGAACATTTTGAAAAATAAGCAATAAAAAGTACCTCTATGTATTAGGCATACATAATATTATTCAAATCCAATTATGTATGTATTAGATTCTAATATGTAATTCTAAAAATTAGAATGCATACCTATAATTTAATATAATATAATAGTAAACTAGGTATAATACAAAATTACATCCAACACCATATTACTCACATTAAATAAAAAAAGCTTGCTTATAAATTACAAGTGTCCGTTTACGGAAGATTTTTTTGAAATTTAAAGAATTATTGAAGTGTCAGCGTCCGGTTATTAGAGTGTCCGGTTAAAAGAATGGGTTTTGTATGGAAAATTTAAAAAAAGAATTGGTTTTGAAAAAACTGTCCGTCTTAAAGAGATGTCCGTATATAAGAACGTCCGGCTAAGAGAGCTTTCACTGTATATATATAAGGTTAGAGGGAAAAATATAAGAAAAATTTTGGATTCTGTTTACGTTCTAAATGAGGTTATAATTTAGAGAAAATTACAGTTATTTTTTTTGATTTTATTCTGTAATAAAATATTGCATTCAACAGGTTTCATTTCAAAAATTTCGTTCAATTTCAGTTCATTTCTTTAATATATACATACATACATACATACATATATATTTAAGGATATATAAATAAACAAACATATATGTGTATAATAATACTTATATACTTTTAATATAATGAATAGATAGTTAAATAAAGTATCTACGATATGATATTATTATTATTATTATAGTCTTAAATTATTATGTATTATTATTATTATTATGTTGATGATGATGACTACTATATATCAGATATATATATATATTTATTTATTATGTATATATATATATGTATATATAGATGCTTGGAATATTTACCTACGTAAATTATGGTTTATTATAAATAAATAATAATAAATAGAGAGATTGTTGCTTTGATACTAATTGCTGTATTAAAATATATCAAATTTTCTAATTAAAGTTGGTTGGTTGGTTGATTTGAATTAAATAAAAAAAAAAAAAAACAAAAATAACAACATTGAAATAATATAAGTCTAAAATTTTATCTCTACTGACTTTTAACTACATATATATTATATACTTATATGTATTATTAAATAGGTATTTATCTTTAGATATGGAAAACGGTGTATTTTAAAACTTTGTATATATATTTATTAATTTTTTAAATATGCATTTATGAAATTTATAGTAAATATAGATGCATATTGTCTATATATATATATATATATATATATTATGTATATAATTAAAAAAATATAACTGTAATTAAAAGGTTGAAACTTATGAAAAATTTTTTAAATGTAAACGTACCCATACTTTTATATATGTAACATCAGTAGTTTCTAAATATACTATGTATATAGTCTCGAAATGCATATTTGATATTTAAGGCGAGTTTTTGGAATTTAATTATATACCTAAAATATACCTATACTACAAATATGAATAATTGGTTTGAAGGCGCTCTGTTTGCATATTATTTTTTCGCAGAGATGTGAGTACCATAAAATGTTAAGGATTTTTGAACGAAATTTGATTAAGGACCCACCATTTAAGTAATTTATATGTTGAATAGGATTTTGATTAAATGCGCAGTATTGAAATTTGATCAAATATTAAATGGAAATTGGTCAAACATGATTAATTATTAATAATTTGTAAATTAAATTAATAGTAAAGGTCGATTCCCATTGTATTACCGTTGATTCCTATATACAGTATTATCGTATATTTAGAAAAGATTGAGCCTATAGAATCTATGGTATGTTGTTGCAACATTATTGAGATAATGTTGGTGAAACTTTAAAAACTGTATAATATATTACAACAAGTCCTTTGCAAAGTTTTTTAAAAAAATCTTAACATTTCTTTAGAATTTAGATGGGATACTGGATCCCAGTAATCATTTGATTACAGTTGATTACATTGAATACATTTGAGACTTTTCGATTTTTTGTCTCCTACTTTTCAATTTCATATAATTGAAGCCTAAACATAAGTGCGCCAATTAAATTCTTTAAAATCAATAGTACTAGGAGAAAAATTTTATTATTTAAAATTTTCTCCCTCAAAATCGAATACCTATAACCATTTGATTACAATTGATTCCATTGAATACATTTAAGATACTCTTCAATTTGATACTCTTGGGTCCCAAAATATGAGTGCGCCAATTAAATTCTTTCACAATCAAATTAACCATTTGATTACAATTTATTCCATTGAATAAATTTGAGAAACTCTTCAATTTGATACTCTTGAGTCCCAAAATATGAGTGCGCCAATTAAATTCTTTAAAACCGCCAGTACTAAATTTAATATTTTTAATATTAAAAAATTTTCTCCCCCTCCAAAAAAATATGACAAAATTTATTGTAATTTTACAATAAATTGTTAAATTATGTGTCAGTATAAAAATTTATATAAAATAAAAATTGGTTATATATACATTGTATATGTACATACATGTGCGTACCATAAGTCGATCAATTTTACAGTTAACTTTTTTTTTTCCTTTAAATAATAACACAACACAAAAAAAAAGGAAGTAATTTGACATAAATGACTTAAAATTTTTTGGAGAAAAATTTAAAATTTATGACATTTTCGCAGGATATCACAACCTCTTTTTTCTTAATGATTTGCGATTTTTCCTTTGCGACAGCAATAAATACAAGTTAAATACAACAATACAATTTTGCATAAAAAAAAATGCTTTTAAAAATAACTTTAAATGACAAATGTATATATATATACAATATATTAAAAAAAAAAAATCATGTACTTGAAAAAAAACCCCCGCCAAATGACAAGATGAGATTTATATATATACTTGAGTTGTTATAAATTTGAACCCAAAAACAATTTTGGGGTTCAAATTTAATTTGAATTTAAAAAAAAAAACCATATGTCTATAGTACGTATACTTACAATTTAAGTAGAATTGGAAAATTGGAAAATTTTGTGCGTATCTAAAAGTCAATTTTATCTATAGGTATACATAAGTGTTATCTATAGATACATAAGAAGTCATCTCAATTAAACTATATATAAATTGGTTTTAATTTTCACTTTCAGATGAAAAATTTTTTTTTTCATTTTATTCGTGAATCCTTAAAAAATATCTTTAGTTACGTTCTTATAGATACTTTATTTGAATTTTCCTATATATTTTATATCTTAAGATACTTTTTTGCATATATATATTTAAAAAAAAATTCTTCTATCGTAATAGTAATTTTTCATTTTACCCACAAAAATATCTTAAAGCTTTAAATATAATATTCATATACTTATAAGTATATATATTTTGTAATAAATAGAAGCAATCTTCAGATACTTCCCATAAGTTTCTTTTGCAAAAAAAAAAAAAATTAAAAACAAAGATTCCTTAAGTTTTATGAACTAAAGAATGTTAAGAACGACTTTTTTTTAAAAAAAAATATACATATGTAATATATAGAGTCTTCGTTGTTTTTAAATATTTTACGTTCCTAATATGAATATATATATATAAATATCTTTTAGATATATATATAGGGTATAATGGTAAGAATATATAAATTAAGTATCTGGAATAAATGTGAACCTTTTTCATATAAGTATATAAAATGTGTAGAAGTGGTACAAAAGTACAAACAAACATGATTAAAAAACAGAAAAGTGATGAATAACGTTGTTAACGTTTGCTTTATAGTTTTTCATTCCTTATTCCTATATTTTTATACTTTGTGTGTTTATGACCTGGTTCAAGCTTTTTTTTTTAAAGATGAATATGATGTTACTTATGGATAAAACAGATTGGCGGCAGTGCATAAGTGTTAACATGTATAGTATACAGTTTTATAAAAAATATGCAATAAAACATAAGTATTTGTAGGTGGGACTGTTGCATTTTTTTTTTTTTAATATTTTATATTTGTTTATAATACAATCTTAAAATGTGGATTTAAATATGTATATATATATATATATATATATATATATATATATGCAAAAAACAGTGACAATGATATTTTTCTGAATTGTTTTATATTTGTTACTTTTAACATTTTTATTTTCAAGTTATAACGCTTGTAAAAGTTGTTAAGAGGTTTTTTATTTTTTATTATTATTATGTTCTATACCTTGTTATCTTAGGCTCTAAAACATTTTAGATTTGAATCATTTGTTATTTGTGTATACAAAATAATGTTGATAACCTTTTTAACAAGAAAATTGAAAAAAAAAAAATTCAAATGAGAATTAAATTAAATAATAATAATTATATTGTAAATAAATTTTTTGTACAATAAATTAAATATGTAGGAATATTTAATGAATTTTTTTAAAAGTTTATTAATTTTTTTCCTTGTAAAATAGACATTACATAATTTTTTATTTGTTTTTTTTTAAATCACAGTATGACATACAGTTAAGCAAGCCTTGATTCATTATTTGGATGATGTGATTATAATCGTTTAAAAAAAAGTTTTAACCCTTTGGTTTCCATATTGAAAATAATTGAAAAGGAATATTTATTGAATTTTTAATAAAATTATTAATTTAACTTGTAAAATTATTATTATACTTAATTTTATTCATTTTGAATCACAGTATGAGCTAAAAAACTTTAATTTATCTTATCAATATTGTGAATTAATTGCGATATTTTAACCCTTTTGTTACCAATGATTCATTTTGAAGAGATATTACTATAAATATTTTTATTACTTCAGAATCATATTAGTATGAACTTTAATTCATTATTTCAATATTGTGATTAATTTGAATGAAATTTTTTATTTTAACCCAATTGTTACCAATGACTAATTTTATAAAAACTAAATTGTTTTTAACAGTTATATGACTCAATTTGTTTAAACACTTAATTGTAGAATCGATAAATGATCTACTAGACATTTAGATAATTTGCTTGACATTTACTTTACTTATCTGAATAATAACTCTAGAAGAACTGATGTTTCTCTTTAGGTCTAAAATAACAGATATCCCAAAGATAATGATGTATTTTCTCTACTCCTCATAGATTAAATAGAACATTTCCTTATTTTACAAATCATAAAATTAAATTAAAATTGTAAATTATTAATTAAACTATATAGATAGATTGTACAGTCATTTGTTTTTAAATTGAAAATGAAACAATCATTTCACTATTTAATTTAGAAAATAATTGAAATTAAATTTTTGATTTCTAAAGATATAACTTTTCATTTCAATTAAAAAAAAAAAATTTTTTATTTCAATTTTAAAAGTGAAAAGAAAAACCCGTAATAAAATTTTAATCGAATTATGAAAAACGCTTTAAGAAACCGCAATTTGAATTTTTTTTTTTTTTTTTATTACCACTCATTAAAATATGAAAATTTTTTACTTAATAGAAAAAGTACAATAGTACGCAGTTTTATGTAGCTACAAATTGATAGTTTACAGTAGTAATTTCTTAAATGAGGAAAGCTTTTAAATTTTTTTACATTTAAAAAAGGGGAATTACCATATTTTTAATTAAATTATAATTAAAAAAAAACTTTAAAAATTTTTTAAATTGATTTTTTAAATTTAATTGAACTTAATTTCTATATGTCTGATTTTTTTATAGAAGAAATTGCATAACTATAGGGGCCAAAGGTGGAAAAAAATCTATTAATTGGGGAATTACCATTTATATTAAATGCTATTTAAAAAATTTAAAAAATCGTGTAAAATCTGAAATCGAATAAAAAGAATTGAGTATATAATCAGTGGGTATGTTTAACTAATTTATCTATAAATATAGCATAATTATAGGGGCCGAATGAAATTTTTTTTTAAAAATTCTTTGCTGAAAACGCAATTTTGCGGTCAGAAATCTTAATGAAATGAATAAATAGCAATAAACACAATATAATAGTAAATACTAATGTATATCAACTGAAAGAACTTCAGTTTCGACTCTTAAAAATTGATTGACAAAAAAGATAAAGATTTAAAACTTATTCAGATCAATGATATTAATGCAACAATGTTGCAAGCCTATTGAATTACAAGAAGTATTATTTGAAAAAGGAAGACCCTTCTTACACATCAGATTATTTATATTAAAAATAAATAAAACAGTTTTTATTATCTTATCATTTATACCATCTAAATTTTTTTTGATAAAAAAGTAGCACTTTTTTTTTTTTAGCTTTTATCACTTTAAATTATCACATAAAAAAAAATTTTTTTTTTTTAATTAATTTTGTGCATTGTTTGGAATAAGTATGTCATATAAATATTTAAATTCTAAAAAAAAAAAATTACTTCATACCACGACTTTTGAGTAATTTGTTTGTAATTTTATGATGCGTTTTTAAACAAACATGAGCACAACAAGGTAACAATCATATTTTATAATATTTTATCTAAAATAATATTCGTCATTTTAAAATTAAAATTAAAAAAAAATTAATCATGTAGATGTTTAAAAATCGATGAATAATAGATATATGAATAATAATTAATTATTTTACATTAAATATGTATGTAAATATATATGTTATATGTATTTTAATCTTACCTAGATATTTTGTTTTTTCTCCATTAAAAGGTTATTTATTCCAATGCAAATAATAATTATCTTATGATGACTATAAGTTATCTATTTTTTATCAATAGAATATGTAGTAAAATTACTACATTACATATTATACATTTTTAAATATAATCAACACTTAAAACTGTCATTTATTCAAAAAAAAAAAAAAAAAAAAAAAAAAAAAACTCAACAAAAGGTGATTTATTATAAAACAAATAAATCTATGACTGCATCTTGTAGTCGTTTAAAACACATTTATATATGTATATATATGTGTGTGTATATGTAAATATCGTTTAGATTTAAAATTCATTTAAAAATTTTTTTAACTGTTTACCGCACATATGTTACATATCATTATATATATATATTGTATACACATATTTTTAAGTTTAAAAAAAAACAACATCGTAAGTTTATTCACAATAATACAAAATTATTCACAATAGCACAAATAAATAAAAACATTTACATCGTAGACGACATTTGTTGTTGTTGTTGTTGTTTTTTTTTTTATATTACATATAATTATTTATTTATTACAGAAAAAAAAAAAAAAAAACAAATTTTTCTTATTATTATTTATTTATTATATATATATTATATGTACCTTATATGTTTGTCAGTATGTTTTTTATGTATGTTAAGTTTAACCGGAAGTAGAAAATTTTAAAAGATTAGTTTAGTAAAATATTTATACATACTATTATATATGGAAGAGAGCTTTAAATCTTTTTTTAAATAAATTTGTTTTTATTTTTTTTTTTTATTATTATTATTTTGTTGTTTTTTTTTTTTTTTTTTTTAAATCTTAAGATACAAGATAATACATTCTTAAGATACAAGCTATAATATACAAAAAAAAAAATCTTTATTTTTAAAGTAGTTTACCTCGTCAAAAC
>OY720445.1:88519276-88539987 GCA_963082915.1 Dolichopus griseipennis | reverse complement strand
ATATAAATACAAAAAAAAATATTAACCGTTGTTTTTTCAAAAAATATTCCTCCAATATTTTTTATTTTATATATAGATAGATATGTATGTCTGTATAATTTATAAAATATTGAGTCCATACAAATGTGTTATACCATAAGATTTTTAATATGAAAAATGTTCTCGGCTTTTAAGGATGAATCGTCCTTTTGTTTTTTTTTTTGTATTTTTGTTTTTTTTGTTTTAGTAGCAACGAAGATGAAGAGAATAAATTATAATATTAAGTATGTATATATATATATATTTTTTTGGGTATATAAATATGTGTATACAGTGAAAGCTCTCATAAACGGACACTCACGGTTCTAAAATTTTCGTCCGCTTATGAGAACTGTCCGGTTAATAGAAAAATTTTTTTTATAACTTTTCTTAAATTCTTTATTTTTTTTTTGTTAATAACGTTTTTTCAAGGGTAAAATTATAACGGTAAAACAACATAAAAACTAAATAACAAAAGAAAATAAAATTTACTACAAAAAACTAAATAAAAATTCAATACAGATTAACATTATTTGTTTAAATTACATACTACTACTTCCATTCCAGAGTTTAAGAATTAGTAGTCTTTTGAAACAAACTGAAATCTTTGACTGCCGTATTTTTTCCTAGTCAATTTTTAAAACATTATTTTTGAAATGTGTTTCTAAGATTTTTATAAACTGGAATGCTGTAAGATCCTCTTTAAATGTTGCAAATTTTTTTAAACTATCAATAGTTTTTAGAATTCATTGTAGGTTTTAGTTTCCAATTGTTCAAAAATTTTTGATTCTTAAGAGAGCGAGTTTGCATCAGATTACTAATACATACTCTCTTCATTGCTCAGAACGTTTTAAAAAATAAGCAATAAAAAGTACCTCTATGTATTAGGCATACATAATATTATTCAAAACCAATTATGTATGTATTAGATTCTAATATGTAATTCTAAAAATTAGAATGCATACCTATAATTAAATATAATATAATAGTAAATTATAATACAAAATTACATCCAACACCATATTACTCACATTAAATAAAAAAAGCTTGCTCATAAATTACAAGTGTCCGGTTACGGAAGATTTTTTTGAAATTTAAAGAATGATTTAAGTGTCCGTGTCCGGTTATTAGAGTGTCCGGTTAAAAGAATGGGTTTTATATGGAAAATTTAAAAAAGAATTGGTTTTGAAAAAACTGTTCGTCTTAAAGAGATGTCCGTATATAAGAACATCCGGCTAAGAGAGCTTTCACTGTATATACATAAGGTTAGAGGGAAAAAAATAAAAAAATTTGGATTCTGTTTACGTTCTAAATGAGGTTATAATTTAGAGAAAATTACAGTTATTTTTTTTTTGATTTTATTCTGTAATAAAATATTGCATTCAACAGGTTTCATTTCAAAAATTTCGTTCAATTTCAGTTCATTTCTTTAATATATACATACATACATATATATTTAAGGATATATAAATAAACAAACATATATGTATATAATAATATTTATATACTTTTAATATAATGAATAGATAGTTAAATAAAGTATCTACGATATGATATTATTATTATTATAGTCTTAAATTATTATGTATTATTATTATTTTGTTGATGTGACTACTATATATCAGATATATATATATATTTATTTATTATATATATATATATATAGATGTTTGGAATATTTACCTACGTAAATTATGGTTTATTATAAATAAATAATAATAAATAGAAAAAAAAAAGAGATTGTTGCTTTGATACTAATTGCTGTATTAAAATATATCAAATTTTCTAATTAAAGTTGGTTGGTTGGTTGATTTGAATTAAATAAAAAATAAAAAAACAAAAATAACAACATTTAAATAATATAAGTCTAAAATTTTATATCTACTGACTTTTAACTATATATATATATTATATACTTATATGTATTATTAAATAGGTATTTATCTTTAGATATGGAAATAAAACGGTGTATTTAAAAAAATTGTATGTATATTTATTAATTTTTTAAAATATGCATTTATGAAATTTATAGTAAATCTATATATATATATATATATATATATATATATTATGTGCATAATTAAAAAAATATAACTGTAATTAAAAGGTTGAAACTTATGAAAAATTTTTTAAATTGTAAATATACCTATACTTTTATAGGTAACATCAGTAGTTACTAAATATACTGTACATTCTAATATACTGTATATAATATACTGTTGTCTCAAAAAGCATATTTGATATTTAAGGCGAATTTTTGGAATTTAATTATAAACCTAAATATTCCTATACTTAATATTATTCTGAGAAATATAAATAATTGGTTTGAGGCGCTCTGTTTCCATATTATTTTTCCGCAGTGATGTAAATAACATAAAATGTTAAGTGATTTCTAAAAGAAATTTGATTAAGGACCCACCATTTAAGTAATTTATATGTTGAAAAGGATTTTGATTAAACGCACAGAATAAAAATTTGATCAAATATTGATTGAAAATTAATAAAATAAATAATGATTTGTAAATTAAATTCATAGTAAAGGTCGATTCCCATTGTATTACCGTTGATTCCTATATACAAAATTATCGTATATTTAGAAAAGATTGAGCCTATAGAATCTATGGTATGTTGTTGCAACAATATTGAGGTAATATACGATGAGACTTTAAAAACTGTATAATATATTACAACAAGTCCTTTGCAAAGTTCTTTAAAGAAATATTAACATATCTTTAGAATCAAAAGATGGGATACCGGATCCCAGTAATCATTTGATTACAGTTGATTACATTGAATACATTTGAGACTTTTCGATTTTTTGTCTCCTACTCTTCAATTTCATATAATTGAAGCCTAAACATAAGTGCGCCAATTAAATTCTTTAAAATCAATAATACTAGAACAAAAAATTTTATTATTTAAAATTTTCTCCCTCAAAATGCCACCACTAAATCCATTAGATTACAGTTGATTACATTGAATACATTTGAAATAGTCTTCAATTTGATACTCTTGAGTCCCAAATATGAGTGCGCCAATTAAATTATTTCACAATCAAATTAACCATTTGATTACAATTGATTCCATTGAATAAATTTGAGAAACTCTTCAATTTGATACTCTTGAGTCCCAAAATATGAGTGCGCCAATTAAATTCTTTAAAACTGTCAGTACTAAATTTAATATTTTTAATATTAAAAAATATTCTCCCCTCCCCCAAAAAAAATATGACAAAATTTATTGTAATTTTACAATAAATTGTTAAATTATGTGTCAGTATAAAAATTTATATAAAAAATAGATGGTTATATATACATTGTATATGTACATACATGTGCGTACCATAAGTCGATCAATTTTACAGTTAAATTTTTTTTTTCTTTAAATAATAACATAACACAAAAAAAAAGGAAGTAATTTGACATAAATGACTTAAAATTTTTTTGGAGGAAAATTTAAAATTTATGACATTTTCGCAGGATATCACAACCTCTTTTTTCTTAATGATTTGCGATTTTTCCTTTGCGACAGCAATAAATACAAGTTAAATATAACAATACAATTTTGCATAAAAAAAATGCTTTTAAAAATAACTTTAAATGACAAATGTATATATATATACAATATATTAAAAAAAAAAAAATGATGTACTTGAAAAAAAAACCCCCGCCAAGTGACAAGATGAGATTTATATATATACTTGAGTTTAAAATAAAATTTTGGGGTTCAAATTTAATTTGAATTTAAAAAAAAAAACCCATATGTCTATAGTACGTATACTTACAATTTAAGTAGAATTGGAAATTGGAAAATTTTGTGCGTATCTAAAAGTCAATTTTATCTATAGGTATACATAAGTGTTATCTATAGATACATAACTAGGCTCAATTAAACTGTATAAATTGGTTTTAATTTTCACTTTCAGATGAAAAATTTTTTTTCATTTTATTCGTGAATCCTTAAAAAATATCTTTAGTTACGTTCTTATAGATACTTTATTTGAATTTTCCTATATATTTTATATCTTAAGATACTTTTTTGCATATACATATATATATTTGAAAAAAATTCTTCTATCGTAATAGTAATTTTTCATTTTACCCACAAAATATCTTTAAGCTTTAAATATAAAAATCTGGTATACATATATACTTATAGGTATATATATTTTGTAATAAATAGAACCAATCTTCAGATACTTCCCATAAGTTTCTTTTGCAAAAAAAAGAAAAAAAAAAATAAGAATTATATATATAAAAAAATTAAAAACAAAGATTCCTTAAGTTTTATGAACTAAAGAATGTTAAGAACGACTTTTTTTTTAAAAAAATATACATATGTGTAATATATAGAGTCTTCGTTGTTTTTAAATATTTTACGTTCCTAATATGAATATATATATATAAATATCTTTTAGATATATACAGGGTGTTCGGGACTCAAGTACGCGCATTAAACTCAGTGATTGCGGGCATTAAAACAAACCAAAAATTGTACTGGAGGGGGGGGGTCTATTGTGGACCCTGTTCGAGATATGAGGGATTAAAGATTTTTAGGAGACTTTTCATAAAAAAATCAATAACTTTTGAACAGCTTACTGTAGAGAGATAAAAAAAAATCAATTTTGTAGAGTAAGTTGTCAGCATTAATTTCTGTGTACTAATAATCCCCATATACCCAACATTTACAAAGTTATGAAGGTTCAAAATGATCATTAGTACACAAAAATTAAAGCTGACAAGTTACTCTACAAAATGGATATTTTTTTATCTCTCTACAGGAAGCTGTTCAAAAGTTATTGATTTTTTTATGAAAAGTCTCCTAAAAATCTTTAATCCCTCATATCTCGAACAGGGTCCACAATAGACCCCCCCTCCAGTACAATTTTTTGCTTGTTTTAATACCCCCAATCCCTGAGTGTAGTGCGCGTACTTGAGTCCCGGACACCCTGTATATAGAATATAATGGTAAGAATATATAAATTAAGTATCTGGAATAAATGTGAACCTTTTTCATATAAGTATATAAAATGTGTAGAAGTGGTACAAAAGTACAAACAAACATGATTAAAAAAAACAGAAAAGTGATGAATAACGTTGTTAACGTTTGCCTTTATAGTTTTTCATTCCTTATTCCTATATTTTTATACTTTGTGTGTTTATGACCTGGTTCAAGCTTTTTTTTTTAAAGATGAATATGATGTTACTTATGGATAAAACAGATTGGCGGCAGTGTATAGTGTTAACATGTATAGTATACAGTTTTATAAAAAAAATACACAATAAAACATAAGTATTTGTAGGTGGGACTGTTGCATTTTTTTTTTTAATATTTTATATTTGTTTATAATACAATCTTAAAATGTGGATTTAAATATGTATATATATATATATATATGCAAAAAACAGTGACAATGATATTTTTCTGAATTGTTTTATATTTGTTACTTTTAACATTTTTATTTTTGAAGTTATAACGCTTGTAAAAGTTGTTAAGAGGTTTTTTATTTTTTATTATTATTATGTTCTATACCTTGTTATCTTAGGCTCTAAAACATTTTAGATTTGAATCATTTGTTATTTGTGTATATACAAGGTATATATACAAAATAATGTTGATAACCTTTTTAACAAGAAAATTGAAAAAAAAAAATTCAAATGAGAATTAAATTAAATAATAATAATTATATTGTAAATAAATTTTTTTTAACAATAAATTAAATATGTAGGAATATTTAATAAATTTTTTTCCTTGTAAAATAGACATTACATAATTTTGTATTTGTTTTTTTAAATCACAGTATGACATACGGTTAAGCCTTGATTCATTATTTGGATGATGTGATTATAATCGTTTAAAAGAAAGTTTTAACCCTTTGATTTCTGTATTAAAAATAATTGAAAAATAATATTTATTGAATTTTTAATAAAACTATTAATTTAGCTTGTAAAATTATTATTATGCATAATTTTATTAATTTTGAATCACAGTATGAGCTAAAAAACTTTAAGTTATTTTATCAATATTGGGAACTAATTTCGATATTTTAACCCTTTTGTTACCAATGATTCATTTTGAAGAGATATTACAATACATATTTTTCTTACTTCTGAATCATATTAGTATGAACTTTAATTCATTATTTCAATATTGTGATTAATTTTAATAAAATTTGTATTTTATTTTAACCCATTTGTTACCAATGACTAATTTTGTAAAAACTAAATTGTTTTTAACAGTTATATGACTCAATTTGATTAAACACTTAATTGTAGAATCGATAAATGATCTACTAGACGTTTAGATAATTTGCTTGACATTTACTTGACTTATCTGAATAATAACTCTAGAAGAACTGATGTTTCCCTTTAGGTCTAACATAACAGATATTCCAAAGGTAATGATTTATTTTTCTCTACTCCACATAGATTAAATAGAAAAAAACATTTCCTTATTTTACAAATCATAAAATTAAATTAAAATTGTAAATTATTAATTAAACTATATAGATAGATTGTACAGTCATTTGTTTAACATTGAAAATGAAACAATCATTTCACTATTTAATTAAGAAAATAATTGAAATTAAATTTTTGATTTCTAAAGATATAACTTTTCATTTCAATCAAAAAAAAAATTTTTTATTTGCAATTTTAAAAGTGAAAAGAAAAACCCGTAATAAAATTTTAATCGAATTATGAAAAACGCTTTAAGAAACCGCAATTAGTTTTTTTTTTTTTTTTATTACCACTCATTAAAATATGAAAATTTTTTACTTAATAGAAAAAGTACAATAGTACGCAGTTTTATGTAGCTACAAATTGATAATTTATATAGCGATAATTTCTTAAAAGAGGAAAGCTTTTAAATTTTTTTACATTTAAAAAAATGGAATTACCATATTTTTAATTAAATTATAATTAAAAAAAAACTTTAAAAATTTTATAAATAATTAAATTGAATCTAAATTAAGTTGATATACATAAACTTAATAAACTATATGTCTGATTTTTTAATAGACTATAGATATAGCATAACTTTAGGGGCCAAATGAAAATCTTGCGAAAAACGTCAAATAATAAGGGAATTACCATATTATATATTAAATGCTATTTAAAAAATTCAAAAAAATCGTGTAAAAACTGAAATCGAATAAAAGGAATTGAGTATATAATAAGTGGGTATGTGTAACTAATTTATCTATAAATATAGCATAATTATAGGGGCCGAATGAAATTTTTTTTAAAAATTCTTTGCTGAAAACGCAATTTTGCGGTCAAAAATCTTAATGAAATGAATAAATAGCAATAAACACAATATAATAGTAAATACTAATGCATATAAACTGAAAGAACTTCAGTTTCGACTCTTGAAAAATTGATTGACAAAAAAGATAAGGATTTAAAACATATTCAGATCAATGATATTAATGCAACAATGTTGCAAGCCTATTGAATTACAAATATTATTTGAAAAAGGAAAACCTTACTTACAAATCAGATTATTTATATTAAAAATAAATAAAATAGTTTTTATTATCTTATCATTTATACCATCTAAATTTTTTTTTGATAAAAAAAGTAGCATTAGCTTTTATCACTTTAAATTATCACATAAAAAAAATTTTTTTTTTTTTAATTAATTTTGTGCATTGTTTGGAATAAGTATGTCATATAAATATTTAAATTCTAAAAAAAAAAATTACTTCATACCACGACTTTTGAGTAATTTGTTTGTAATTTTATGATGCGTTTTAAACAAACATGAGCACAACAAGGTAACAATCATATTTTATAATATTTTATCTCTGATAATATTCGTCATTTTAAAATTAAAATTAAAAAAAAATTAATCATGTATATGTTTAAAAATCGATGAATAATAGATATATTATGAATAATAATTAATTATTTTACATTAAATGTATGTATGTAAATATTTTAATCTTACCTAGATATTTTTTTTTTTCCATTAAAAGGTTATTTATTCCAATGCAAATAATAATTATCTTATGATGACTATAAGTTATCTATTTTTTATTATTAATACAATCTTCATCAATAGAATATGTAGTAAAATTACTACATTATATTTTATACTTTTTTTTTTTTAAATATAATCAACACTTAAAACTGTCATTTATTCAAAAAAAAAAATAAAAAAAAAAAAATAAAACTCAACAAAAGGTGATTTATTATAAAACAAATAAATCTATGACTGCATCTTGTAGTCGTTTAAAACACATTTATATATACGTATGTATATATGTATATGTGTGTATATGTAAATATCGTTTAGATTTAAGATTCATTTAAAAAAATTTTTAACTGTTTACCGCACATATGTTACATATCATTATATATTTTATATATACATATTTTTAAGTTTAAAAAAAAAACAACATCGTAAGTTTATTCACAATAATAAACAAAATTATTCACAATAGCACAAATAAATAAAAACATTTACTTACATCGTAGACGACATTTGTTGTTGTTGTTGTTGTTTTTTTTTATATTACATATATAATTATTTATTTATTACAGAATTTTTCTTATTATTATTTATTTATTTTATATACATATATGTACCTTATATGTTTGTCAGTATGTTTTTATGTATGTTAAGTTTAACCGGAAGTAGAAAATTTTAAAAGATTAGTTTAGTAAAATATATATGAAGAGAGCTTTAAATCTTTTTAAATAAATTTGTTTTTATTTTTTTTTTTTATTATTATTATTTTGTTGTTTTTTTTTTTTTTTTTTTTAAATCTTAAGATACAAGATAATACATTCTTAAGATACAAGCTATAATATACGAAAAATCTTTTTTTTTTAAAGTAGTTTACCTCGTCAAAACGTTACTAAATATTTTTATTTATTTTAAATTTTTAGATGAATGAAAAAAAAATTAAAAATGTTTATTGTAACTTACTATATAGTATGTAAAAATATATATGTATGTATGTCTTTAGTTAGTAATTAAATTTTATGAAAATAAATTAGAGAAAAAGCATAGAATAGAAAAATTAAAAAAAAACTTTAAACCCTATTAAATAATGTATATGTATATTTTTTAATTTTTAAATGTGTCATATGCAAACTTAAAGTTTATAAATTAAAAAAAAAAAAAATTTAAATTTAGCATAGGAATTTGTTGTTGTTGTTTTTTTTTTTTTTTTGCATAAAAATAAATCACGTAAATTTTTTGTAATTTACCTGCGTTTGAATAAATCTATAAATTCAAATTCGTTCTAAATTCGTAAAGGGTTTAAAAAAAAATTAAATTAAATAATAAAAGAACTGAACTGTTTGTTTTGTAATTTTTGTGTCATGCATGTGAATGCATTCAATTTTTCTGTTTTGCGGTAATTTTCCTTTAAAAAAAAGTTAATAAAGAGAAAAGAACTCAGTTTGTTTTTTTTTTATTACTAAAGATATTGTAATAAAATATGCTTTCTTCTGATTTGTTAATTTGTTATGGTTTTTAATCGAAATTTTGTTTTTAATTTAAAAAAAAAAAATAATTTTAAAATATGAAAGAAATTTTTGATTTGATTCTAGACAGGTATACCAACCTAATTTAGAAAGTTCCCTGTCAAAGTTCTTTAAATAACTTTATTAATATGCAGTCATCGCTTCATTAATCCTTTCATATCATTCAATTGCATATAATGCATGTATGTATTATAATTTTATCCCATGTACCAACTTATTTTTTGACAGTTCTAAGTTAATTCATTAATGTTCAACCCTACTTTCTTTTCTTTTATTTTCTATAATAATTCGATCGCGTATTATTATTATAGCACTTCGTAAACTAATTTTTTGACAGTTCTACGTGAAGTCATTAATGTTCAACCCTACTTTCTTTTATTCTATACTTTTTTTTATTAAAAGTCATAACTTCATTAGTCCTTTCAAATCACTCGATGGCGTATTATTATTGCACTTCGTAAACTCATTTTTTGACAGTTCTATGTTAAGTCATTAATGTTCAACCCTTGTTTTTTATTTTATTTTATACTCCTTTATTAAAAGTCGTAACCTCATTAGTTCTTTCAAATCACTCGAAGGCGTATTATTATTGCACTTCACTAACTAATTAATTTGTGACACTTCGAAACGTCAAATAATTTATGTCAACCCTGATTTCTTTGTTTTATAGATATTAAGATTTCAAAGTTTGGCAATAACTTGCGGTTTATTTCAAAAAGACATTTTAAGTACATACCTAAAAAGTGTATGACCGAATGAATTCCGTTTTTTTTTATTATAAAAGTTTAATTGTCAATTTTCTAACTGTGTTATAACTGTGTATGCATAATGATTTGTAAATTTTCTTTTTTATTTTTTTTTTAAATTAAATATTTTAAAATAAATTGCAAACTTTCCCCTTTGCATAACTATAGGTTATTGATGCTATATATATACATTAAAATCTACTACCATGTAGTATATTTGTATATAATTAATATATTGTATATTATTATGTGATACATAATAAAATTTTGTACATTACTCTATTTTGACATTGAAATGTGGTTCAAGAAATGTGACGATGCACTTTAAGAAAATTTTTTTTAAAACGTAAATGATATGCTAATTTAAGAGTAAAAAAAAAAAATAAACCTAAATTTGTTAGAATATAACTGTTTGATGTTTAAATATACATATATATGCAACGTTGAAATGATGACATTGGAAATACAAAACGAAATAATGAAAATATATAATTTAAATTTGACTCATTTTTTTTTTTTAGATTAACATTAATAATATACATATATACAGTTAAATATTATGGAGCGCGATCGTCATAGATTTAAGGCGATAAACTTATTTTATATGGGATTGCATTTTTTTTTTTTAAACATAAGATTTTGATTTTGAAAACTTGTGATCATCAGAAAATTAAATAAGTATATGTATGCAGGTATATAGATGTGCATATTCAGATTATATTCCATCAAAATGTATATATATATATTGTTTTTTTAAGTAGGTGGATACTAAAAACTAGAATTCTAACTAAATTTAAAAAAAAATTAAATAAAAAACCATAAAATAAAAACCGAAACAGCCTCTAAACTACACTTAAGATGCATCTTTAAAAGAAAGAATGCATGTACACTAAGCTGCAATTGTTGAAGATTACTTTGTTATTTTTGAGATATTTTAAAAAATATGTATGCGGGTTTAAAGTGGTTTTTAAATAATCTTAATATAAAATTTGTTAAAAACTAGGGTCTTCAGAAAGTTTGAGACCGATTAAAATTTAAAAGTATTTTAAGACAGACAGTCAATTCTGTCAAAATAAGATAATTCTGTCAAAATGAGATGATCTTAATGAATTCCACACACCATTACCACTTGAGCTAATCCAAAGTGTTAAACATGTAGAACGTCTTAGATTCCTCGAAGATTCGATTCTATTTGTTTAAACATTATAATAATTTTGTATTTGACGTATACGGTACTTCTGTATCTGTGAGTTATATTATTCAATTAAATTATTTGTTTATATTTTTGGTAATTGTTTATAATTTTTATTGTTTATGATTCAGAACTAATCGATTATTGGAGTTATGAGGATTATATATGAACCAAATAAGGAAGGGTATTAATCGAGACCCTCGAGTGGAAGGGCGAGACTCTCTAACTACTGCGAAGTCTTTAACTACCGCGTTTTAGATCTGGAAAAAAATGTTAAAAGTCGTGATTTAATGATTTTTTTTTTAACTAAATCTGATTTAAAATATTAAAATTTTAGAATCTCAGTGTAATATTTTTATTATATAGTTTGAGTTGCAGTTTTTTTCAAATATATTTGTTATATTTTATATATGATTAGTAATGCAACGATTGAATAAATTTTTTTCAATTTTTAAAAATATAGTTAGGTAAATATACCTACATAAAGCGTTTATTTTATGAGGTTTTAAGGTTGAAATTGTTTTTTTTTTTTTGGTTATTTGTGTGTTCTAGATACTTTAGATACTTTATATACCTACTAAAATGAAAATTAAATATAGTTAAAGAAAAAGCTTGTCTAATCTTTTGTTTTTCAAAAAAAAAAAAAAAAAAAAAAAAAACACTTGATATTAAATATTTATGGCATACTATGCACTTTATGATTATGATTATGAATATTATACACGTTTTTTTTTTTAATATTATACGATATGATTATGATGAAGATGATGATGGGATTAAAATTTTTTTACTTGTTTTTTTTTTGTTTTTGATGAAATAATTAAAGTAATTTCCTGAATATTTGTTGCATTGTTGTATTTGTTTGTTTATGTGATTTTGTTTAAGTTTTTTTTTTTTTCAATTTTATCAAAAGGCATAAATGACTTAGTTTAACTGATTATTTAATTGCTATCATAAACATAGATTGTGTCATACTGTGCTGATATTATTTCATGTTGATTTTCATCAAGTATAATTACATCATTCTATATATATATATATATATATGAAAAAAAAAACTTATTCTTCTAAATTGTAATTCTGTTGCTTTTTTTAAAGGCGTGATGTAATTTTTATATTGAACTTATTTAGAATATGCCAATTACTTATTGAATATTTGTGCAAAAAAAAAAAACAGAATTGATTATTCATAAAAATAATGGTTGTATTTATTTGTGTATAAATGTACAGGGTGTTTCGCGAATAACCTTTAATCTTGTTTCGCCTCTATTTAATACATTATAGAGCGCTTGAATAGAGTTTCGTTTTAACTTCGTCTACTACATCTGATAGCCTTTACTCAATCTGATAAGCTTTTTTATTCAAAACATAACGGTATTAATATAACGATTTTTTAGTGTCCATTACTCACTCTCCTTTATAATTTTATTTAATTTAGGACCCCAAACTGAAATATTGATTATATTTGCATTAGCCTACTTTTATTGACCAATGTGTATACATATAAGTTATAAAAAAAATGAATAGCTCTTATTTCATAAATGAATGAGAATATTTAGCCCCAACTACAAAAGAAAATTTATAGCTTGTTTTGAACCCTAAAATAATTGCATAGCTTTATAGCAGATAAAGCATAATTATCTAATCAATGACTAAGTGGTACAGACGTCGTCCTTCACGTGGAAGGTCTTATGTTCAAACCCCAGTCAGATCATATCTAATAAAAAAAAATATCGTAAAATTGTATAATTATATCGTAATAGTTTTTATCGTAATTACAAAATAAGATTTAATAAAAATATATAAATAACTCTTGTCTAAGATAATAGATGGCGCACAAAATTGACATTTATGTCTTCATATTCTTATATACAATAGCTACAGCTGAGTAATCAACGGCTTAGTAAATATAACGATTAAAGAAACTGAAGCCTTAGTATAAATAGACTTGGTGAATACCCTATACTCCTGAAAGGAGTGGGAAAGGATTTAAAAAAAAATGGCAAATCTTGGTGAAACACTCTGTTCATTGATTAAACACAAAAGTAAAAGAATTAAATAAACTAATAAGTTGGCATTGTATTATTGTATTGTATATTTAATATGTTTGTATTTACAATATTTATATTAAACAAATTTATTTAAGAAATTTTTTTTTTAAAATTAATTTTTATTAGAATTTTTAAATTTATTGGATAGATTTTTTTTTTAAACTTTGTAAATAATTATGTTGAGCAAAATTTAAATTGGTAATAAAAAAACAAAATGCTAGTGAAAACTGTTTAAAACATTAAAAACCATTGAAATAAAAATGAGTTATTAAAAATTTGTGTTTTTTTTTTTTATTTTAAACAACAAAATAATGTTTTTATATACAAACATAAATTTGTTCTACTTTTTCTTATTAATAATTAAAATTTAATTTTTTTTTTTTAACCATTTTATGTTTCTTTTGTGTTTATTCATATTGTAATTTATTCATATTGTAATTTTATCGATGACGTTTTTCAATTCTTTTGGTATACAATAAAATTGAACGATAAATCTGATGATAAATTGTTCTGTTTTGAAATTATTTAATTATTTTTTTTTTATTATTGTGAATTGATTGAATCATACTTTAAAATTTGAATCATATTTTAAAAATGATTGAAAAGGAAACTTTTTGAAGGATATATAAGTGTAACTTGTATACTGTAGGAGTTTTTGAAAAAATTTGTTTTATTAAAAAGAAGCTATATGACATTTGATAAGTATGAGTACCAATATGATTTCATAAAGTTTCTAAGGTTTTATTTATGACATCAATTGAAAAAAATGTACAAAAGAGACTTTTTAAGAATAAATTGTGGAACATTATATCAGATGTCATTTTCTTAGAATAAAAAATTTAGAAATTAAGTTTGGCACAGCCCTATTTAATTTATTTGATTCTTAGTTATAACTTAATTGCTAACTTAATTTCAATCTTAAGTTTAAACTCAGTTTAATTCTAAAAAACCGTTTTTATACGTTGAATTAATTAATTTAAAGTGTAGAAAATTGAAAGCTTAATTTTAGATTTAAATTTAAACAAAATGACAGTTATACTTTGAAGTTTTGACATTAATGTTTAATTTGGATTTCTTTCAAATCTTTTTCTGTATACAAAATATTTCAGCAACATTTCTTGAATTTAAATAAAAATTCAATTTATTTTAACATTTTATGTTTTTACTTGTTTACCTGAATTTATTTTTCAATCAATTGAGATTTTTCATTAATAAATTAAATCAATGATATATGTCGTTAGTGTTGCCGTTAAAAATTACAACATTAGATAAATTTAGTTAAAACTGAAACTGCGTGAAATTAATTTGAAAAATTTGTGAGGAAAAGTTTAGGAACTGATTAAATTAAACCCTTACTTTTGCTTGCACTGTAAAATGGACCTTCGTGTCAATCTAGTAATCTAGTAATTGACAATTTTTACTGCTTGGGTACAATTTTTCGAATTTCTTCAGTTTTTAATCTGTAAAGTTCTTTAAAGAATCTTTTATTTTAGACATTTTATTACTTTAATATTACTTTTTATTTAATTTTTAAATTTTTTTAGGAATAATGCATTTTGTTTTAAATATTTAAAAAAAAAAAATAGATGCATTAGATATAATATTTTGATTCTTGAGTATGGGACGTGATAAAATACCATATTTTTGTATTTTAGTTTGATTGCACTAAGTCTATAAAAACGTTTAGGACGATTTATAAATTTTATGAATATTTTTTAAGAATTTATTCAAAAATATCTTAAGATACAAATAAAATTTTTGAAAAAATTATTTTTAATTTGCTGTATATATTAGATTTATATTTTAAAAAACTTATCTTTTACTTTTTTAATATAAATAAATATTTTTTGGACTCATGTTAAGCCTTTTCTGAATTTCACTTATTAAAAAGACGTATTAAAAGTTATCACTTAACAAAGGCTCGTTGTTTGGTTATAGATTTGCTGAATGAAACTAATTTAGATTTTTATTTAAATACTACTTACTACTTTTATTATGGTCTTTAAAGTCTATCTAGTGGTTGCTGATGCATGTGTAATCTGATGATAGCTTCTCACGTCCTCTAATAATTACTCGTATTGGACATTATATTATTATTGCATTCTTATTGGCAATTATAATATCGGATTAACATAATGAATTACAGGATTATAATATAATAATTTAATACAGTTTAAATGAAACCGATATGGAGTCTACTTTTATATGATAGTTAATATTCCCATATTTTACTAAGCTACACTCAGTTAGGCTAATCTTAGATTACCCACCAACTTTCCCAAATCCCTAATGACTCCTCAGCCAATTAGCACACCATTTACAATTGTCCATTTGTGCCCTTTGTGCCATGTTCCCAAATCTAAACTAAGCTACACTTAGTTACGCTAATCTTTGATTAACCCATCAACTTTTCCCCATCTCTAATGACTCCTGAACCAATCAGTGAACCATTTACAATATCTTTAAATACATTACAACTATACAAAATAACTTTAAAGAATTTATTTTCGAATTTATCATATTAAATAATAATAATGTGAAAATATTTAAAAAAAAAAATTTAAAGATTTCTTATAATAATTTTATTCATTGTTTCTTTTTTGCTTCAACCCAGCTTCTAAGTTCCAACTATGTATGTATATAGAATAAAGTCAAAGTTAACAAATTTTAAATGAAACTTTTTCCAAAATACATAATAAAGGGATAAAACAAAAAAAAGAAAGTCTTCTGGAACTATTATCATTCATTATTATATAATACATATACTTTGTTTTATTTCTGTGCAACTTTTTAGATTTTTCCTCAAAAAAAAAGAAAAAAGCAGAAAAAAAAACAAGAAAAACAAAAGAAAATTTTTCCATACCAATCCCTTATAATTTGCACAAAAAAAAAAACATAAGATATGGTCTTTGCGTGACAAGAATTTCACAAAATTTTTTTTAACAGCCTTCAATAAAGACAAGAATATGGTATTTATGCAAACCTAAAAAAACAAAAGAATCAAACCAATCACCAACCCACCAACCCTTATTCTCATTATATTGTAAGAGACTTTAGTTGGGTGTTTAAGTTGATGAGACTGTTAACATTCAAGAAATAAAACTTTAAGATGATTTTTTTTTGGTTAAATTATTATTTATGGGACACTTTGTGGTACTGTTGAACAGCCTGTCCATATATTTTACTTATAGGTATTATACCTATTCCTATATTTACCTGGAAATCAAAAAAAAAATTTTTTTTAGGTTATTACTCTATTAATTTAAAATAAAAAATTCTTGATGGTTGGTAGATACTTAATTAAAAATTGAATCTAAATTTTGAAGTAGGAAAAGAGTTCAATTAATTTATTGTCATCAGAATTTTCATTGGTGCTGTCAATTTGATCTATGTTACAATAGTGTTATCAGAGTGTCATTTAGATTTTAATTAGTATAGTAAGATATTGATCAATTTAATTATCAATCATCTCGTTCTAATTTTTTGAAATTTCATTAAATAACTTATTCAACCTATAGAATAGTGTAAGAGAATCTATATCATTCATATTCAAGAACTAATACAACAGATGTATGAGGAAAAGGAGTTGATACCATAGTGTTACCAGAGTGCCATTTAGGTTATAATTAGTATTGTAAGATATTGATCAATCATAATCATTTATCACTCGTACCTTCCAAAATTTTTGAATATTCTAAAGTCATTAATTTTCTAAGAACTTATACAACAGGATGTGGAACTTTTCATATTTTTTCGCAAAAAAACAGAAACAAATTTAGAAGATGGCGAGGCTTGCAATAAAATAGGCTATGAATATCAGGAATTCAATAATAATTTTTTTTGAAAACTTTTGAAAGTCTCAAATGTAAAAAACACTCACTTATCAAAATATGATTATTTGATTGGTGTTCAGTAGCTAGTGCAATAGGTCCTAGGTTTACCAAGTTAAATCTTGAATTAAAAATTAGTTCCCACCAAAACTAAGTTTCAAGATATAATATTATTTAAAACTTATGAGAAGTTAAATAATTTAACTTAAATTTATACAATATTTAAATGCATATATTAAAAATTATCAATGGATTGCATTGTAGTAGAAGAAGAGAACTCTATTGTAATATGATACTAAATGAAGAATAGAATATATACTTATACTATATTTGTATATTAATGCATAGCTGGATGGAAGTTTATTTTAAAATATAAAACTGCAATATATATTAATAGATTTTATTGAATGATGAATGGATGACTTTATTTTGAAGTTCTACAACTTTTACTATAGGTACGTTTAAATTTAAGAAAAAAAGAAAACTTTGAAAATATCTTTAAATAAACTTAAAAATATTGTTAAAAATTTTATAATTCAATTAATTCTTATAGAGAAGAATCTTTTGAAAATTTTGAGTAAAAAATTGAGTAAAACAACATTGATATATATATATATATATGTATAAGGGATCTATGTATATTTTTAACAGTTAGTAAGGCGCTTTAAAATTAAAAACATAATTTTATATACATAATAAAATTACAAAGTATTGATTTTGAAACTTAAAGGTTAACCGTATATTTACCGTTATTTTGGAATTCTTTTATTTATCCAGGTAAACTATTTTAATTAAAATTTTGTAATTAAAGTGTCTACTTTTTACAAAAATTCTGGGTTTGGATTTTGTTTAAAACATCATGTTTTGTTTGAAAATAATATTGAAATCAATTTCGATGATGGCGAGGCTTGTAATAACAAAGGTTATGAATAGTTTAGTATACAATATATAACAAACTAATTTCTATTCCAAACTTCTTTCTTGAAGATTTTAATAAAAAAAAATTTTTGAAGAATAGTCCTTTCCCGAAAAAAAAAGAAAAATCCTTTCCCCAATAAAGAATTCAAAGACAATAAATTAAATAACTCTCTAATTAAAATTTTCAAATTGTTTCGTTCTTTAATATTATTAGACCCATCCCATTACTAGGATAACATTCTCCAGGTAAACTCCTAAATTAACTTTGAATAATTCCTATAACCTATACAGGAACTTTTATGAAAATCTCCTGTGAGTTAAAAAAATTTATCAAAAAATTTAGAGTATTTCCTTATATAATACTACTAGACCCATCAGTAGACCTAATAGGATTACATTTCCTAGCTAGAGAACCTCCTTGATTTAACTTTCATTAAATCTTAAAACTTATACCAAATTTTATGAAAACATCCAGTGAATTTATAAGAATCAATCAAATCAACTAACAAATTTCCCATTTAAAACTCTAAATTTTGTATCTATTAGATACTTACTAATTTTTTCCCACAATTAAAATTTAAAATAATAAAAAACATATTTAAATATTATACAATATTTTTTATTAATTTATATTGTTTTAAATTAAATATTTTTTCAATTACTGTATTTATACATAATTTAAGGACAAGGTGTATGCAACAACAACAACAACAGTAACACAATACAACATAAGAAGAACTGCACAACATTATTTAATAATTTTGTATGCAAAAGTTTTTAAAAAAAAAATAGAGTCTCTCCTTATACAGTTGTTCTAATCAGAGTTTCTATTGTTAGATAAAATATTATTAAACCACTTTATTGTTTTTCATCATCACGTATAAGAAGGATTTCACTATTTCAAAATTTTTTTATATTTGTTGCCATAAGACCTACATCTTTTCATCATCATAATTTTCTAGGTATAAAAAAAAAAAATGTAACAACAAGAAATCTTCACATGTACTTGAAAAAAAAAAAAAAAAAAAAAAACAAAAAAAAAAAAAATCAGTTGAAAATAAACTGTAAAAATGAGGCTAAATCGTTCGTAATAACAAAGCTCCTATGCACATATACAACTATATATATATATATATATATATTTTTTTTTCATATCATAAAATACTTAAAGTACGTGAATAATGATTATATACATATATATATATATATATACATATGTATATATATATATAGAATTTTTACATTTATACAAAGGAATCTTTTTTTTTATTTTAAAAGATACCTACTTTAAATGAGAAGGGATTATGTTGCATATGTAAATATATATATTCTATATTATTTACTTACCTACATAATATATATGTATGTGTATTTAATATATTTACAAATCAACATTGTAATTTATTTTATATTTTTTATCTTTCAATTCATTCAGAATAAAAAAATTTAATAATAAAATTTTGATGATAATATCAAAATATAGATTCTCCATTATTTATACCCGATATGTGTTTGTGTATTGTGCATATGTATATGTAAAATCAAATTTCTTCATTTTTAACTTCCTTATATGGTAGTAAATAATGAAAAAATTGCATAATTTATATTTTTAACAAATTTTCACCTTTAAAATATTCTGATTAATTTATGTAAATTATTAGTAATTTTTATGCTGTGTGTAATTGGGGGAAGGTCTAGACCGAACTTTAATTTTAATATTATTTTAAATTTTATTCCTAGGCAGCTTGGGTGATTGACACGTGTAATTTATTTCTTTTATTTATTCAAAGTCGAAGGAAGAGTAGATTAAAACGAAGGCCTTGCGGTTTCTCTTGGTCTTTGTATCGAACAATTGTATTGAACTATTGCAACTTTTGTAACACTTCTGAAACCTATATTTTGGGATGTTTATAGCGAACGAATTTTTCGGACTATATTAGAAAATATGCACTTTTAAGGGTACTTGTCCTTAATTGGGTACTTATACCATATGGGGTATTTATACTTCATTGGTTATTTATATACTTTATAGGTACTTGTACTTCATATGATATTTATATACTTTGTACTTGTGGGGTACTTATACTTCATGGGTAACTTATATACTTTATTCGATACTTATAATTCTTGGGGTAATTATACTTCTTGGGGTAATTATACGTGTTTGGGTACTTATATTTCTTGGATTACTCATACTTCTTGGGGTACTTATCCTTCTTGGCGTACTTATATTTCTTGGGGTACTTATACTTTTTGAAGTACTTATACTTCTTGGGGTACTTATACTTTTTGGGGTACTTAAACCTTTTGGGGTATTTATACACTTTACGAAAATAATAGAATATTGCAGAATTAGAGAATTTGATCCAATGCTGTTGTGGGTCATTTAACATTTTTTGTATTACTTAAAAATATTAAAATACAATTTTTATCTTATTCTTGAATAGATGTACTCGTAA